>APFE030651571.1:130510-180337 GCA_000404065.3 Pinus taeda
CATGGGAGGATGAGAATTTTATACAGAAGCATCCATAACTACTCAAGCATTGAGGACAACACTTTTTTGAAGGAGAGGGGCATGTTAGGTCCCTATAATACTAGTGATTCCCCCATTACTATTGTTATTATAGCCCTTATTGTTATTATTGTGCCCCTATTGTCCCCATATTGTTATTATTGTGCCCCATAGAAGCTCACTATTGTTATTGTTGTGCCCTTATATTATTATTGTTATGTCGACTTTGATTATATTGTGACCTCTTAGACTCTTATATATAGAAAGGAGGTTTTGTCATTTGTATCATCCAAGAGTTGTTTATTTGTGTAATGTAAAGGAGGTTGCCCCCTCGAAGAGGCTGATTTTGAAGTCATTGATCTATCTTTTATATCTTTTTTTGAGATGGTTTCATAATAGTAGATAACAAAAACAATCACATGTGAAATGGAGAGGAGTGTATGAGAAAGAAAATGTGGCTGGGAATTCTGCTAGTAGTATCCTTTTTGCAGTTCAAGTGGCATGTAACCTGGGCCAAAAATGTTGTTGTAACTCAACACTAGAACAAACACCAATGTCAAAGCATGGCAAGACTAAGGGAGACACCATACCTTTCATGCATAACATGCTGGCTTATTTCTCTGATCAATCAACGCTAGTTATTTATGCAGCTTTTGCATATGACATTAAACAAAATCAAGTGTAAGATTTCCTTCAACCTATACCAGGTAACATGCATGCACAGTAACTATAAAATAATTGTTAATTTAAGCTCGGGCATATGCTATATATCCAGGCAGGCTACTAAGAAGCTACTATATAAAAAACAATTGGGTTTAAAGCATAGTTTACAACTATAAACATAATTAGCTATGCATCTATTTTTCACATCAAATCACCATAAAGTATGAACTTATCTTTCAATCTAGCATGCAACTATAACATATATCCATGAATTCCATACATTTCAACACTAGGTAACATACACATGTAACTCACTAACTATGCTAGGCATAATTGTATGTGAATAGCCTATTTATTGCATAGGTACAAGCCAAAAAATTGTGCATGCAATTAAAATCATCACTATTTCCGAGCACAAATGCATATAGCAATATTGTGCATGCATGCAACCTTTTGCAACAATTATGAGCATCAAAATATGTACACAAAGAATCACATTTTGCAGATATATATTTCGAAGAAGGTATGTATGCAAGTTTTTGGGATGCATATTCAAGCATAACCCATGTCTCTAGTCTTGAGCATCCTCACTACTTCTTGATGGATCTGAGCTTGCATATATTTGTTAACCAAGGAAGCAAAAGTTGTGGATATATCTCAATATCTGGAAATCAATACTTTGAGTTACAAGCTTATGTATCAATCAAGAAAATTATACCACCTTTCACCTCAGGAATGTACATGTTTTAGATGTAATAACTGTTGGAATTTCTATGTCTCACTATTAGAAACCCTTCATGTACTTTTCTGATTTATTTCTACCTACTTGTTCTGATTAATTAACAAGTTATTTACCATGTACAGACTGAAAATAAATACAAGTACATGCTCAACACATTACATATCATCAACTGAAGGAAACAAAACAAGCAGACAAGTGACACCGTTGTTTTTGGACAAATGTCCCCGGAAAAACCCAATGCAGGAAAATCGGGGCAACTATCTGAGGGTTTTAATTATTAAGTAGTTTCAGAATACTGTTGGAGCTTCTAAGTCTAACAATTAGAAACCCTTCATCTACTTTGTGATTTATTCCTTCCTACTTGTTATGATTAATTAACATGTTATTTACCATGTAAATATTGAAAATAAACACAAGTACATGCTCAACACATTACAGATCGTCAACTGAAGGAAATAGAAACAAGAACACAAATGACACCGTTATTTTTTGACTAATGTCCCCAGAAAAACCCAATGTGGGAAACCTTATGCAGCTCTCTGAGGGTTTGATTTATTAAGCAGTTTTAGAATACAAGCTAGGTGCCAAATCCAACTCACCCAACACACAAAAATCTTAGCAGTAGCACCTCTCCTTCGGAGATAGATGCTCTGGTTAAAACCCCATATAAACACTCTAGCAGCTCCTCTACACCACAAAAAACCCCAGCATCAGCCTCTCTTGCCCTCTACGTCAGCTTTCCTGGCAATTCTAGTAGTTCCTGGCAGTCCCAGTCATTCTTGGTAGTTCCAATAGTTCCCGATTGTTCCGTCTATTCCCGACAGTTCCGACTTCTGCCCTCTACGTCATCTTTCCCGACAGTTTCGGCTGTTCTCAGTAGTTTCGGCTTCTGCCCTCTGCATCAGCTTTCCCAGCAGTTCTGGTAGTTCCCGGCAGTTTCGGTTGTTCTCAGTAGTTTTGGCTTTTGCTCTCTGCATCAGCTTTCCCGGCTGCTACGCTGATCCTCCCGGCACTATCTCTGCCTCTCTGCTTTTGTATTCAGTGCCCCTCAGCTACAACTCCAAATCACTCTCTCAACTTTCTCAACAAACCCAGCCCCAGAAAGTCAAAATCTTGATCTCTTGGTGTGTTCTCCAAGTGACCCTCAAGCCTCCTCTTATACTTTTCTTGTTGACAGATCAACATATGAGATTAAGTCCCTAATCAACGGCTAAGATTAGATATGGCTTGATCCATGACTTTTGGACCATTCTAACACAGTTTTATATTAATTCACATTAATATTTTAATTTCCGTAAGTTTAGACTTAGGGACTCCATTAAAAATATTATTCATTTTAATATCTCCCAAACTATTTAGAATCTGCCCAAACCCTTTCTAGGTATTGGAGATCTCATGTGCCTTAGCCTCTCCACCAAATTTTGTGGCTACGGTACATCCGATTCTACCCCAAATCAACACTCCCTCTTAGCGAGGATTGTGCTCTAGCAATACTCCTCACTGAGTATTACTTTGATCATCCGACATCAGTCCCTGATGCTAAGCCTGCTGCCCATCATATGTATTGTTGCATCCCGTACTTCCACCCATCACTCTGTCATTGTTGCATCTGTACGATAGCTCCCTTTGCATCCGTACTACTACCCATGGCCCTGCCACTGCCACTGCTACGTCTGCACTGCATCGCCTCTCATCATACTGCATCGTGCTTCCCATAGCACTACCACTGCTAACTGTTGCACTGCAACTTAGTTACTGAGAAGTAAGTAACCGATCTCTCAACTCTGACATCTCTATCAGGCTAGAGAAACTCCTGATGCTGAAGCTTCCTCTGTCGCTAACAAGTGGTCCCTCGCTGACCTCTACATTGCTGCAACAACTCCCTGCATCTCACACCGTTGCACACCTCTCTGTGCCATCCTACACTGGTGCAACCCTCCTGTGCCTCTCGCACTATTGCAACCTGCTAACTTCCCGATGTCCTGGGAATCCTACACTGTATCTCCCTTTGTCGCTCCATCCGCATCTGTCTCTAATGACATCGTTAGTACTGCTACTCCTCTTTAGGGCTCCCATAGCAAGGTCTAATCCAAGAGGCTAGGTACCTCAACAATCCTGCCCCTCATTCCCTGTAGTCCGTCTGACTACAGTTCGATGTCTTCCCACCTCCGCTCAAGTGGTGTGTGTGCACTCATGGCACACAGAGCAGAAAGGATCCTGGCCTTCTAGATGAAAAATTTGGATGCCTCATCCAACCTGTCCTGATCCCTCAGCCCATTCATGGCCATCTCTCTACTCTTCTTGTTGACTCCTCCGAGTCTCTCTACTTCCTGTCTGGAAGTTCTCGGTTCGACTCCTGTTGAGTCTCTCTACTTCCCATCTAGAAGTTCTTGGTTCGACTCCTTTTTAGTCTCTCTACTTCCTTTCTGGAAGTTCTCAGTTCGACTCTTGTTGAGTCTCTCCAATTCACGTTTGGAATTTCTCGGTTTGACTCCCGCTGAGTCTCTTTATTTCCCATCTAGAAGTTCTCAATTCGACTCCTGCTGAGTCTCTCCACTTCCCATATGGAAGTTCTCGGTTCAACTCATGCTAAGTCTCTCTAATTCCCATCTAGAAGTTCTCTTTTAGACTCCCTTTGAGTCTTGACTTCCCACCTAGAAATTCTTCTGCCAACGTCAAGTTGCCCCTCTCTGATCGTTTGTGCAACAACAACACTAATCCATATTCCTCGGCTAGAAATTTGTCTCGACAGCAACTCCCTCTACCTTGGCCTTGCCCTGTTAGGTACTGTTCTAACTACAGTACCCCACTAGCTCCACTCTGCAACTTACCCACAGCCTCCTAAACCCCAGCAACCTGAAGGTTAGAGCTCCTAGACTTTGCTCAATCCTGGCACCCGAAAATCAACTTCCTCAGCCAACTGCACCAGCCCTCCTGGCCTCTACATGGTTCTACGTGAGCCTGTATTTTCCTCCCTTAGCCTCTGCACTGCCTCTTCTTGGCTCAAACTTGATGACCCAGTCACTACGTCACCCCTTCCTCAATGCTTCTCTCCTAAGAACAACTTTTGTGACTTGGGACAACTATTTTCTGTTGTTGCTGCTCTTCTTGGTTGATGTCCTCTGTTCTCCTGTGATTTGTAACCACGCTCTGATACCATGTTGGATTTTCTAAGTCTAACAGTCAGAAACCCTCCATGTACTTTCTGATTTATTCCTTCCTACTTGTTCTGATTAATTAACAAGTTATTTACCATGTAAATACTGAAAATAAACACAAGTACATGCTCAACACATTACAGATCATCAACTAAAGGAAACAGAAACAAGCACACAAATGACACCGTTATTTTTGGACTAATGTCCCTGGAAAAACCCAATGCGGGAAAACCGGTGTAGCTATCTGAGGGTTTGAATTATTAAGAAGTTTCATAATACAATCTGGGTGCCAAATCTGGCTCACCCAATAGAGAAAAATCTCGGCAGTAGTACCTCTCCTTCAGGTTTAGATTCTCCTGCTAAAACCCCAGATAAACACTCTGGTAGTACCTCAGCTCCAATCTGCCCCATGAAAAACCCCAACGTCAACCTCTAGGGACTGTGTCAGCCTCTTCTGCCCTTTGTGTTAGCTCTCCCTGCAATTTCGGCAATTCCTGGAAATTCCGTCTATTCCCGACAGTTCTGTCTTATGCCCTCTGCGTCAGCTTTCCTGGCAGTTCCCACTTCTTCCCTCTACGTCAACTTTCTTGGAAGTTCTAGCAGTTCTTGGCAGTTCCTGTTGTTCCCGGTAGTTTTGGCAGTTCCCGAAAATTCTAGATGTTCTCGATAGTTCCAGCTTCTGCCCTCTGCATCAACTTTCCTGGTTGCTATGCTGATCCTCCCGGCACTATCTCTGCCTCTCTACTTCTGTATTCACTACCCCTTAGTTGCAACTCCAAATCACTCTTCCAACTTTCTCAGCAAACCCAGCCCCAGAAGGTCGAAATCTTGATCTCTTGGCGTGTTCTCCAAGTGACCCTCAAGCCTCCTCTTATACTTTACTCATTGACATATCAACGGCCAAGATTAAGTCCCTAATCAATGGCTAAGATTAGATCTAGCTTGATCCATGACTTTTGGACCATTCTAACATAGTTTTATATTAATTCACATTAATATTTTAATTTCCCTAAGTTTAGACTTAGGGACTCCATTAAAAATATTTATTATTTTAATATCTCCCAAACTGTTTAGAATCTGCCCAAACCTTTTTTGGGTATTGGATATCTCATGTGCCTTAACCTCTCCACCAAATTTCGTGGCTATAGCACATTCGATGCTACCCCAAATCAACAAATACAATATGGGTGCCAAAACCAGCTCACCCAACAAAGAATATTCTCGACAGTAGTACCTCTCAGTCGGAGACAAATGTTCCAGTTGAAACCTCGGATAAACACTCTGAAAACTCCCAGCTCCAATCTGCCCCACGAAAGCCCTAGCGTCAGCCTCTAAGGACTGCATCAGCTCTTTCTGGCCCAGTGTCTGGAAAACGTCACCCTAGCTCACCTTGTGTTAGCCTTTGAGCACTACGTTAGCCCTTAGAATGTTTACATCACTCACGCTAACTCTGTGAGGCACTGCGCAGCTCCTGGCTACCTCTACGTGAGCCCTGGCTGCCTCTGCGTGAGCCCTGGCTAGCTCTACATGAACCTTTGCCTAGCCCTGCATCCCTCTCTCTCATCTTCTATGTTGATCCTCTTGGTACTATCTCTGCCTCTCTTATTTTGTATTCACTGCCCCTTAGTCGCAACTCTCATCACTCTTTTGACTTCCTCAGCAAACCCTACCCCAAAAAATCGAAATCTTGATCAACTCGATGTATTCTCCAAGTGACCCTCAAGCCTCCTCTTATACTTTTCTCATTGACAATTCAACGACCGCGATTAAGTCCTTAATCAACGGTTAAGATTAAATCTGGCTTGATCATGACTTTTGGACCCTTCTAACACAGTTTTATATAAATCACATTAATATTTTATTTTCCCTAAGTTTAGACTTAGGGACTTCATTAAAAATATTAATTATTTTTAAAATCTCCCAAACTGTTTAGAATCTTCCCAAATTATTTCTGGGTATTGGAGATCTCATGTGCTTTAGCCTCTCCACCAATTTTCGTGCCTAGATCACATCTGATGCTACCCCAAATCAACACTCCCTCTTAGTGCGAATTGTGCTCTAGTAATACTCCTCACTGAGCATCACCCTGATAATCTGGCAATGGTCCCTGTGCTGACGCTAGGCCTGCTACCCAACATCCTCTGCACTGTTGCATCATGTACTACTACCCATGGCCCTGCCAGTGCCATTGTCGCATCTGTATGGCAGCCCCTCTCATCATGCTGCATCGGGATGTCCATAGCACTGCCATTGCTAATTGTTGCACTGCGACTCAGTTACTAAGAAGTAAGTAATTGATCTCCCAACTTTGAAATATTTGTCAGGCTAGAGACACCCTCGATGCTAAAACTCCCTCTATCACTGACAAATTCCCCTTCTCTGACCTCTGCGCTACTACAACAACTCCATGCATCTCGCATTGTTGCCTCATGTTGTCCAAGGAATCCTGCACTGTAGCTCCCTTTGTCGCTCCATCCACATCTGTCTCTACTAACATCCACCAGTACTGCTACTCCTCTTTGAGGCTCCCGTAGCAAGGTATAATCCAAGAGGCTGGGTACCTCGAGGATCTTGCCCCTCATCGCCTGTAGTCCATCTGACTACAACTTGATGTCTCCCCACTTCCGCTCAAGTGGCATGTGAGCACTCATGGCACAATCATCATCTGTCTCCACTTCCTTCTCCACCCTTGCTGGCACAACCCTGTTCTCATAAGCCTCTCCCTTGCTCTTCTTCTTTGGACACTGGGTTACATAATGACCGAGTTCCCCACAGCGGAAGCATTTGACCTTGGAGAGGTCAATCTTCTTCCATTTCTACTGCTTTCCCTCAGATGCTAGGGAAACATCCACCTCCTCCTCCTTCTTGATTTTGATCCCCTTGTCACTACTTCCTTTCTTGATCAGCATTTTGATCTCTTCTTGGCAAAGAGCTACCCACATTTCCTCCCAATCTAGAAGGGTCGCCCTACCTAGTATGCTTTGGACAAACACCTCCCAGTCTCCAGAGACTGCGTTCAGGGCTATTCTCACCATCAATTCTTGATCCGGCGTGGCCCCTATGGATGTCAGCTGATCCTGGATCTCTTTCAATTGACCGAGGAAGGCATCGATCTGTTCTCCCTTTTGCATCTGGTATGACCGTAGCTGATTTTATAGTAGCATCTTCCTTTGCACAAAAGTATGTTTATACAACTTTGTTAGGACCTCCCACATCTCATTTTCCATATTCTTCTCAGCAATATGTGGTACTACATGGTCCTTGACCCCATCAAGGATGATTCTCTTAGCCCTCGCCATTGCATCCTCGTACCTATTGTTATCAGCCGGGTCAATTGGGATTGCTATTGTCCTTAAAGTGAATTGCTTGAGACTGTTCCTGTCTAGAACGAATAAGATTTTGGCCTTCCAGACTACGAAGTTTGAGGCTTCGTCTAATCTATCCTGGTCCCTTACCCTGTTCACTGCCATCTCGCTACTCCTGTACTCTCATCCTAGAAGTTCTTGGTGTGACTCCCTCTAAGCCTCGATTTCCCTCCTGGAAACCCTTCTGCCAATGTTGAGATGCCCCCACTCTGATTGTTAGTCCAGTTACAGCACTGATCCGGATTTCTTGGCTAGAAATCCTCGGTAGAAACTCGCTCCTCCTTGGTCTTGCCCTATTAGGTATTGTTCTGACTACAGTACCCCACCAACTTCACTCTGCAACTTACCCATAGCCTCCTAAGCTCTAGAAAATTGAAGGTTAGAGCTTCTAGGCTCTGCGCAATCCCGAGACCAGCAAAATCTGCACTTCCTGGCCACGGGCATCAATCCTTCCTGACTGAGAAAGATGACCGGGCACTACGTAGGTCAAGTATGCTCCCCTATGCAACTGCATTGATCCTCTTCCCTGCTCAAATTTGATGACACAGGCATTGCGTCACCCCTTCCTTGTTGCTTCTCTACTAGGAACAACTTCTGTCACTCGGACAAATGTTTTCTGCTACTGCTGCTCT
This sequence comes from Pinus taeda, assembly GCA_000404065.3. NCBI lineage: Eukaryota > Viridiplantae > Streptophyta > Pinopsida > Pinales > Pinaceae > Pinus > Pinus taeda. The sequence continues at coordinate 139,089 of APFE030651571.1, forward strand.
GCATGGCTGATGTCCTTAGTTCTCCAATGATCTGCAACCATGCTCGAATACCATGTTGGAATTTCTAAGTCTAATTGTTAGAAACCATTCATGTACTTTTCTAATTTATTTATGCCTACTTGTTCTGATTAATTAACAAGTTATTTACCATGTAAATAATGAAAATAAATACAAGTACTTGATCAACACATTACAGATCATCAAATGAGGGAAACAAAACAAGCACACAAGTGACACCATTGTTTTTGGACCAATGTCCCCAGAAAACCCAATGCAGGAAAACCGATGCAGCTATCTGAGGGTTTTAATTATTAAGTAGTTTCAAAATACAATCTAGATGCCAAAACTAGCTCACCCAACAAAGAATAATCTCGGCAGTAGTACCTCTCAGTCAGAGACATATGTTCCAGCTAAAACCCCAGATAAACACTTTGATAGCTCCTAGCTCCAATATGCCCCACGAAAACCCCAACATCAGCCTCTAGGGATTGTGTCAGCCCTTTCTGGCCCAGCGTCACACTAGCTCGCCCCGCGTCAACCTCTGGAGGCATTGAGTCAGCCCTTAGAGCCTCTGCATCACCCATGCTGGCTCTCTGAGACACTGCGTAGCTCTTGGCTGGCTCTACGTGAACCTCTGCCTGGATCTACGTCCCTCTCTCCCAGCTTCTGTGTTGATCCTCCTGGTACTATCTTTGCCTCTTTGCTTCTATATTCACTTCCCCTCAGCTACAACTCTGATCACTCTTTCAACTTCCTCAGTAAACCCTACCCCAGAAAATTGAAATCTTGATCAACTCAGTGTATTTTCCAAGTGACCCTCAAGCCTCCTCTTATACTTTTCTCGTTGACAATTCAACGGCTGAGATTAAGTCCCTAATCAACGGCTAAGATTTAACTCTGGATTGATCCATGACTTTTGGACCCTTCTAACACAGTTTTATATTAATTCACATTAATATTTTATTTTCCCTAAGTTTAGACTTAGGGACTCCATTAAATATATTAATTATTTTAATATCTCCCAAGTTGTTTAGGATTTTCCCAAACCTTTTCTGGGCATTGGAGATCTCATGTGCTTTAGCCTCTCCACCAATTTTTGTGGCTAGAACACATTCGATGCTACCCGAAATCAACAAAAACAAAAAATTGTTCATCCATTAAGCATTGAATAAAATTGTTGTTCAATTCTTCAAATGATGGTTAATTTAAGACACGGTTAATAATCTAATTGAGACATTTCTAGGTGGAATTTCCAAAAACAATTTATGGGTTTTGGAGATCTCATGTATTCTAGCTTCTCAACCAAATTTCATGGCTAGAAAACATCCAATGCTACAGAAACTAACACTCCCTCTTAAAGAGGACTATGTTCTCCTTCTAGTGCTGCACATACTACCACAACACACTGTCTTTATATCACCTCCTATCACACTGCTGATGTTTGGCTGCTGCTACCCACCAGCTATTGCGTAACTCTAATGTTGCATATGTGCTACTGTTGACATTGTTGTACTGCTACCAACTCTCCATCTGCATTGCAACTCCCTCTCATCTGTTGCTGCTGCAACTAAGAAGTACCCAAAATACTGAATCATTTGTGATCGGTATGATACATCTATTACCTGAGTCTCTGACTGCTACTAGCATCTGCACTATCACTGAAGAATCTACATTTCCTCCAACTTTGCACTAAGCCACCTGCTCTGCTGTCAACACTATAATGTGCTCATAAGCCTCTAACTACTACTAGTCTACAACTGTCACTCTAGTACCGACTACATCAACTGCCACTGATCCATCCTGTTACTAAATACTGCGGGCCTCCGTAGCCAGGTAATTATCCATGAGGTGGACTCCTCATGGACCTTGCATAATCTTTGTAGCTCTCTGGGGATACAACTCCAAGTTGCCCCACCTCAGTCTTGGAGGTATGTATGCCATAATTGTGAAGTCTTCCTCCAACCTAGAGGAAAGATTGTCAATCTCAGCCAACGCTACCTTCTGATCCTTCTTCTCTAACTTATCCCTCTTCTTGAGAGGACACTGTGTGTTGTAGTGACCAAGCTCACCACACCTGAAGCACTTCACCTTCGACAATTCCTTCTTCTTCATTCTCTACTACCCCTGTCCTTGACTGGGACTCTTTGATGCAAGGGCCATATTCTCCTTCTCCTTCACCACCTTTGATCTATTGCTACTACTGCCACTGATGGAGTTTTTGATCGGAGCTCGCCTCAACTCCTTTTTCTGCAAATTAGTCCACATATTGTCCCACTGTGGCAAAGTATCTCTGCCTAATATACTTCGGATGAATACTTACCAATCCTCCAAGACATTGTTTAGATCCAATCGCGCTAGCTCTGATGGTTGAGGTGATGCTCCAACAGTTGTAATATGGTCTCAGACCTCCTGAATCCTAATGAGGAAGGGATCTATGCCTTCCCCCTTCTCCATCCTGATGCATCTCAGCTTTTCCTCCAGGAACATCTTCCGCTGCTCGGAATTACCCTGGTATAGCCTGGAGAGAGCATCCCACTTATCTTTGGTCATTCCCTTGGCCACTATATGTGAGATTATATGGTCCCAAACTCCATATAGGATCAATTGTTTTGCTTTCGCCATTTCCTTCCTGTATTCTTTTACCTAATCCGCATCTCGAGGAACTACCAGCACATTATCTATGTAGGCTTTCAAGTCATATTCACCTAGAAGTAAGGACATCCTAGCCTTCCTAATGATGTAGTTGGAAGCTCCATCCAACCTATCCTAATCTCTAAAACTTGCTTGGCCATCTCTAATCTCTTTCGAAAACTCCCTCATTCGCTCTACTCGGCTGCTGCACTATTACTCATACTCCTTTCGGGAATGCACAAATTTGCTAACTGCCACTGCTAATCTTGTTGAAGGAAATGTAACTAGGTTCAGTTTTCATAAAATATACTTTTGACATTTGTATTTATTCAAGAAAAGAAATATTATTTTTATAATATATGTCAATGAGTTTCTTTCTCATTGAAGTAGGTCTAGCACATGTGAAAGTGCTATAGGTGAGTCAAAGAGTGAAAAGAATTATGCCGAAGACCTTAAGGGTATGTTACATTATGTATATTTATGTATACAAGTCAAAGAAGACACCTCCAAGCAAAGTCAAGTATCCTCCAAGCAAGGACATCATCAAAAGAAGCAATGGCACCATTAAAAGCATATATTGCAGCAAAGAAAATCCAGTCAGCCTCAAAGCAGCAAGTGGGCCTTCAAGTCAGCCTAGAGGGACAAACCTCTATATATAGAGGTTGTCGACTCCCTCAAAATAGAACGCATTCCTCTCTTAAATCTGTGAAGGTACAAGGAAAGAAATGGGTAACAAGAGGACAAGAAAAGGGTATCCAAGGAAGCGAAGAAAACCAAAGTGTTAAAGGGCTAGTTACATCCACACGTGCGAGGAAAGGAGAGTTGTCTCTATGTATGAAAGTTGTAACTTATAGTTTACCATATCCCATTATTTAGGGTTCAAACTAGGCCTACAAGGCCTCTCTCTCAAGTGTGGAAGAAGGGTATGCAAGCGAAGGGAGTAAGAGAAGTCTAACAGAGTTCTTGTGAGGTTATTCCCTCACACGTGCGAAGAACTAAGGCTGCATTACTGCTGCTCTAAGTCTGCAATCTTTGTAAAAGAGAAGAAGGCTCAGTTGGGAGGAAACAAGGTCATCTTCTCAAGTTTGGAAGGCTTCATCTCAAGTGAAGGAAAAAAAGATAAAGGTTCATCCTAGAGTGTACAATCTAAGGTCTCTACAATTGTCGGAAGAAGTGTCGAAGGGAGGAAGACAAAGTGCTGGAAGGAGAAGGATGAAGTGTTACAAGAGGAAGTAATATTGAAAGGACTTGACTTGTTCTTGGAGGATCTTCTTATCAAGGGTTGAGGGTTTGGCATTTATCAATAGAAGCTTCAATAAGAGTAATTCATGAAAGGGTTTTCCTCTCAAGAGAAGAGAGGTTTTGGCCCTGGCAGAGAGCCAATATCTTGTGTTCTTGTTCTTATGTTTTGGTAGCAGTTTGATTAAGTACACACACATGTATTAATAAGAAGGAGAAGAAGATTAAGCTAACAAGAAAAAGTAAAAATACTCCAGAAATTGTTACCAAGTAACGAAGAATCACACTACACTTATTTTCCCTAGATTCTTCAACATGGTATGATAGCTAAGGTGACACATCAAGGAAAGGGCAACCCAAGAACACTTATCAAGGAAGGACATCTAAAAGGTTGAAGCATCAACCCTAGAAGTCTCAATCACTTCAAGTACAAGAAGGTCTCAATCCATCATTCATCAAGGAAGTCTACATAGCAAGAATAAGATCCTTACATAAAGGCACCTACAAAGAAGATCATATTGAAGCAGGACCTACATCAAGCTACAAGTCATCAAGAAAATCTCATCATCAAGAAAGTCCACTTGGAGAAGGAAACTTGAAGAACATCAAGATCCTAGAATGGCAAGCCATCAACTCTTCAAGGAGAAATAAAATCCACTACATCTCAAATTCTATCAAGTATATGTCCCCTTTTGAATATACATCAATGTCTTTTTGCAAGGAAAGCAACCAATTGGTAGGTACCAACAACTTTCTTGCATGGAATAAGAGGACTGATTTACTTCTCAAGGAGAATTATCTCCTAGAACATGTCAAAGGGAATATCTCTATCCCTACTAAGGAACAAACTCAAGCCTTAGCTAAGTGCAATAAGGATGAGACAAGAGCTCAAAGGATTCTAATAGAAGCAATCAAAGACTCTCTCATTCCTTATGTCTCCAAATTTGAAACATCAAAAGAAATTTATGATAAGATAGTAGAGCTATTCTCGATATCCACAACCGGAGAAGTAATATCTCTAAGGAATGAATTGTACAAGATGAAGATAACAAAGGAAGGAATAGCTCCCTACTTCATGAAAATCTCTGAAATGAGAGATAAACTTCAAGAGTTTGGGGAAGTCATGTCTAATAGAGAAATGACAATAGTAGTACTCAATGTTCTACTTGAGGATTGGGGCAAATTCACATCAAGCATATATGCCAAGAAGGAAGCAACCACACTCAATGAAATGTGGTCTCTATGCAGGATAGAGGAAACACTTAAAGAAAAAAAATATGTGGCATCAAAGGAGCAAGCATTTGCTACCATGGCCAAAAGAAAGGGTAAATTTGGCAAATTTGGTGCATGAAGAACAAACAACAAAGACATGTCCAAAATTCAATGTTTTGGATGCCAAGAATATGGACACTACAAAAATAATTGTCCTAAGCTTAAGAAAGACAACAACAACAAAAGGAAAAGGGAAGAAGCTCATGTGACTCAAGAAATGAAAGAAGAAAACAAGAAGCAAAAGAAGGAAGATCATGCGGATCTCTACTATGACTAGGTCAAACTCTTTACTTCAAGTCTTTTTTCAAAGTTTTGAGTAGGATAGGAGCATGTAGGAATAAAATAAAATTGCATGGCTAGAAACATATTCTATAATCTAGAAGCATGAAGTACATAGAGTTCTAGATACTCATGAAGATGTAGCATTTATAATGAGAATAAAAATGCATGGGTAGAAATATATTCTAGAATATAGGAGCATGGCAGATATAGCTCAATATATTACCATAGGAGCATACCTAATATAGGACCTCATCCATGATAAAATAAGATTGGTCATGATTAAGAATCTTAGAATACCTCCATCATCAAAAGAAAAGAAACATTTGCAAGGCAAGGGTCTTTAAGATCCTATAATGGAATCTTCAAAAGAAGGTTCATGAACCAAAGCAAATGTCTCATTAGGAATCCCATTCATGGGATTCAAGAAAAAGATGATATGCGGGCAAGCTAAGATGAAGCAAGAAGGGCCACGCCAAGGACAACCAAATGAATCTAAGATGATAAAAGGAGAATCAAGATGAGGTATGTATGCATTAAAGTTTAGTCATGTTATCATTTGTATATTATTGAGTCATGGGAATAGTTCTATAACATGATCAAGTATGAAAGAATCTCTTTCACCAGGAACATGCTCGAAGGCATGTACTGCAATGCAATGAAGGTCAACAAAAGAATATTCTCACATAAGAAGTATAAGATTTCTGACTACGAAGCAAGAAGAAATGTTGTCTGGTCGAGGAAGAAAGAAATAAAGGAATACTCTCACAAGAAGAATAAGATGGTTGACCTATCTATCTAAAAAGAAGCAAATGAATAAAGAGATCAAGCATGTGAAGAACACCATGATCACCAAGAATCACTATCTCACAAGATGCTTTGAAGATATCTCCCGAAAGAAGGCAGGACAACTCTAACAAAGGAAGGAAGGACCCTTAACACCTATGAAGGCCTTGGAGATATGAAATATGCAGATAACTTATTGTACTCTAAAAATATGTCGTGATGAAGAAGTCATCCAACAAAAGAAAAAGCAATTTTGGAGCAATATCAGGATGAAGTCATGATGGGCTACTAGGTCGAAGCATGTAAACAAGAAAATACAACAAAGCATCCATGAGAAGAGTATTCTGAAGCATGGACAAATGAAAAAGGAGTATCCAGATGACAAGAAAAACCTGATGTATGATAAGAAAGACACTTTCCACGAAAGAAGCAATGACATGACAACCAGGAAGGAAAGTGATCAATCGATGGTGCCCTACCTAGAACAAGTTCGAGCAAAGACTTCATGACCTCAAAGAAAGGAAATTGTTCAAGCAGCTGAAGGACCCACAAAGAAGAAGTTTTTAATGAATGAAAGAATCCCTAGTTAAGAGGAAGCTCTAACAAGTCCTTGATCAAAAGGGAGTTTTGGATCACCCCTGATTACAAAGGAGTGACATTTGTGTTTTTCCAAAAATTTGACTTTGACTTAATCACCAAGGCCCAAAGGTCTAATTTTTCTTGAAATTTCCAATATTCCCTTGGTGCGGGAACTACAAAATTTATTTCTTTAGTACCTACGAATTTTTCCACTTGGAGAATTTAATTTCTCTAACATTTTAATTTTTTACTCTAATTAATTAATTTTTTGTTTTCGGATTTAATTTTGTCTTTGTGAGAAAAATTAATTAATTGACACTTTAGGGAATTAATTATTTTTCCACCCTCAAATATTTAGCCATAGTGTCTAAGAATATGGTACATAAGATTTAACAAATTCAACACTCAAAGGGGGTCTATTCATTCATTGTAGACCCTCAAATACCCAATTCTACGACACAACATGATCTAGTAGACCAAGTGACTTGTAATAAAATAATTTAGTCAATTAGCTTAAGTTATTCCCAAATCACTTTTATAGAAGACTCGACTAGAACACTAGGATTCACCTAAGGATTTTACGTTAAATTCCACATTAGCTTTCGGGTGAGGCTGGAAGGAAAAACTCTACCGATCATTTGTGTTTAGAAACACATATAATCAATGAAACAAAAAACCTCATAGGATGAAATTTGTCGCCAAGATAATAGGCTTACCTAGGTTGTTACATACATACATGGTCTTACTAGCATCATTTACATTATAAATTTTTCATAATGGGTTTACAATGACTCAGAAAGATGATGGTTGATGATCTTGATCTTTCAAAAAAATTGGGAGAACTGCTTCCTTGGAACGTTGACAAAATGTGTGCAACAAGTATCACTACCCCATACCATGAATTCACACCCAAAATCCACACATTGATTTTAGCAAATGGGTTGCCAGCAAATATTTGGTTGTTAATTTTGTGTTTACAACGGAGAGGCAAGGGTATGTAAATGAAACTCACATTTTTGGAATATACAACCAAGTTCAATGCTTCTCTCTTTATTTCCAGTGTGAAATGTATGCTATTGTTTTTGCAATTTCTGGTATCAAAGACATGAACTCCATTGCAAATTTCTCTTTGTAGGTTTTCATTTACATAATTTTTTATCGTTCATTTGTTCAATTTTCTATCATTTTAATATGTTTTTTATATTCTTATTGTTGTTAAACCATCCCATGTTTTGTTGCATTAATCTTTGTATCAAATAGAGAAGACCGAGCCATTGGTCTAGGCATAAGTGGATTGTTTTAAATCTCTGATCTATTTTTAATAGTATACTAACCATTTTCCGTTTGATGAGCAGGTCTGACCAAGAGAAGATGGTATTAGTTGATATGCACTTGAAACCTAGCCATCCTTGGGAATATTGCCCAAGGACAGCCTTACGAAGAGTTGCAATGACATTGGAAGAAGAATTTGGCTTGGTACTAGAACTTGATTTCCTTAATGTGGACAAAGAATTCATCACTTGCTATTAGTCTTGATTTATAGAAATTGCTAATTTTTTGTTATGTAGCCATATTTAATCGAAATGTGATTTGTGACCTCAAATATTTTCATTGTATAGGTTGTGAATGCTGGTTTTGAGAGCGAGTTCTACATTTTGAGGCAAACAACGAGGTGCGAATTTATTGACCTTTTGATAAATGAGCAATTTGATTAAAGAAGAAAAATATATATAATTGTAGTTACTTAATAGGTTTGTATCTTCGTGTGAGTGAATGGTGTTTCTATTAATAATTCATGGTGCAGGGAAGTTAATAACAAGTGGGTGCCCATTGACTCGACACCATATTGCTCAACTGTAGCATATGACGCTGCAACTCCTGTTCTATTCGAAGTTATTAAAGCTCTCCAAAAGATGCAAATATATGTAGAACAGGTATTTCAGTTACTGAGAAATTAAAGCCTTATCTTATCTTCTTTACATTTTGATTGTAAGTATGTGGGTGTATGGGTTTGCATTATCCATGCTTATAATGTTTTTCCAATTAATTGAAAATTGTTTAATTAGTGATTATGTATAGGATTGTATCTATCCATTCTTATAGTGTATTTCTATTAATTGAAACATGCTTAATTAATGATTATAGTATCTATCAATTTTTAGAGTGTATTTCTATTAATTGAAACATGCTTAATTAGTGATTATATATAGTAAATGTTAGAGAATATGAAAATAGTCAATATACAAGCTAATCTTTTAGATGTTTCACACAATAGTGGTTGTTGACTTCATTAGTGTTATAAGGTTGGTAATGTATACTAGGTTACCATGAATAACAAGAAACTTGTTAATGGATAATTAACTATATTGTGTTCAAGATGTAAACAAGGCTTTAATGAAAGGAAACAAAGTTTGATGAAGATAGACCCCTTATCTAGACACTAGCAGCTGTTTTGGAAAGGGCGTATTGTTAATTTTTGCAAATGCGGTCAAATTCCACCTTGGACAACTCAAATGACTGAGATATGATTGCATTAGATTCCTCTTTTCAAGAGGACCAAAATCAACCTAAATATCACCCAATTTGGTCAAGCGGAAGTAGAGTTATGAATTATTTTATGCATACATGTATTATGGAATGGGTTAGCTCTAACAACATGGGTAATTTATTAACCCCAAGTGAAACCTCATGAAAACCTATAAATAGAAGAGACCTCAAGCTCATTTAGACACACATTCGATCAAGCCATCTTCTCTTCTCTTTTTTTCTTGGTTCACATAGGTCTGTCAAAGGAAAGTTCGCACAAGGGTCCGTAATCTCAGGGTCGAAACTTGCACTAATCTATGGCTTTCTAGCCCTGGACACTAGCACAAAATTGGGAATTTTAGTCCCTGGACGCTGGCACACAAGCCTATGAGAGCATCTAGAGACCCATAGACGTTGGCACAAAAGATTATGAGAGCATTCAGGGTTCTAGAGGTAGATCTAGAGGTGTCGGTCCCCATATGCTCGCACAGAGTTTCCCTGAGAGCGTCCGGTGTGAAAATTCGAAAACCCCGAATAACTACTGCAACAACTAATTATATTTCTCCTACTCAATCAAGTTATTTATAGTATTATACGATAAACATCGAAATAAATACAACTACAACTTTCACAACTTAAATAATATGCATAAATAAGAACTAAGAAAGAAAGAAATAGCACACACAAGTGACACCATTATTTTTGGATAAATGTCCCCGGAAAAACCCAATGTGGGAAAATCAGTGCAGCAGCTGAGGGTTTGTATTATTATGCAGTAATTTCTGAGTACAATTCTTCGAATGCCCAAACTGGTAATCCTATACATATATCTAACTGGACAAAAATATAGAGAGATGATCTCACCCTGCCACTGGAAAATATGGCACTGGTCTGCACTGGAGATGAGCTTTTGCATCACACCCATGCAGTTGTTGCATCATTACTGCTGGGACTTCACTGCACCTCCTCTCGATCCTCTGCTCACTGGAAACTTTGGCCCTTTGGCCTCCCGGTCTCATACCCTGGCTTCGACACTAGATCCCCACTGTTCCCCAGCAGAAATACAGACTCCGTTTAAAGTTATGCGCTACCACGACGTAACTCTACGCTGCCTCTATGTTGCCTAGAACTACCTCTCCGAACTACTCTCTGCTCTCTCTGCCTTGCACTCTCCGGATCAGGAAAACTTCCTACAGAAAATTATCCCTGCCCCTCACTACAAGAAATATCCTTGATCACCTTCTTCGGCAACTGTTGCGCTGCTCTTTTGAGAAAATCAATCTCTGATCTCTCACCCGATGTGTCTTCCAAATGCCCATCGAAGTCCTTATAATCTTCTCGTTGAGTAATCAATGGCCCAAATTAGATTCTAATCAATGGTTCAAATCATTTTGGCTTGATCCTCATCTTCTTCTAGAAGTTTCACCATCAGTTGAATTAATACCCTTTAATTATTTTAATTTCCTAAGTTTAGACTTAAGCATCCATTAAAAATAATTAATTATTTTAATAAAACTATCTCCGTGTGAAATTTCTCAAAATGATTTTTGGGTATCCTAGAATACATGTGTCCTAGCCTCCCTGCAAATTTTGAGGCTTAGAGCACATCCGATGCTACCAGAAATCAACACTCCCTCTTAGCGAGGAATGTGCTCTAGTAATGCAACGTGTTGAAGCATTACCTTGACTTTGTAACATCTCCCTCTACGTTGCTGATGTTTGACATCGCTGCCCACCAACTATTGTGCAAATGCTGCATCTGTGTTGCTGCTGACTCTGACCACTGTTGCTAGCTACATCTGCACTGCAACTCTTCTCCAGCTGCTGTTGCTGCCTTCTGCAACAACTACAACGGAAAAACATTGAAAATACTAAATAGTTTTTAAGCATTATGCATCTGTTGCTGGAGTGCTACTAGTCTCTGGTTGACCCTCTGAAACCTCTGCATTACTGCTGACTCTGCACTGCTGCCAACTCTTCTCTGCGCTGCTCAATCTTTGGCGCTTCTAGCCACTGCAACTGTCACTCTGGCACTCCTTTGCACCAACTGACATTGGTCCATCCTGCTACTTCTGATATGGGCTCCCATAGCAAGGTATTTTTCCAAGAAGTGGACTCCTCAAGGATCTTGACCATATACAGTTCTTTCAAACTACAATACTAGATCACCCCACCTCTCCCCTTGAGGTATTTGGGCAATCATGGCAAACTCCTCCTCGATATTTGTGGTTGCAGCCTGCGGATCATGTTTCTCATCCTTGTCCTTCTTCTTGAGAGGAAACTCTGTAGCGTAGTGACCAAATTCACCACACCGGAAACATTTGACCTTTGAGACGTCCTTCTTCTGCCTCTGCTGCTCCTGTTGCCCCTTTGATTCAAGGGTTGCATTCTTTTCCTCCTCCTTGGGCTTCGTCCCATTGCTACTGCTGCTATCAAGTTTTCACTTGACTAAGTCTCACCTCAACTCTTCCTACTAAAGAGAGGCCGACATGCCTTCCCAATCCCACAATCTCTCTCTTGTGAAAATTCCTAGATCTAACAATCTCAGGAATCATACTGCAACCAACCGAATCTACTTCAAATTTCACCTAGATTGTAAATTACATTACAAACTTATTTTAGATTTCTTCTTGAAACATTTAAATTACTGAAGCAGCCTACACCAAATTAAATATGATTCTCAAACATAGAAACTGAGAAAGGAAATACAAACACATAGGACACCATTATTTTTGGAAAAATGTCCCCGAACAAACCCCAACTTGGGAAAATTGGTGCAGCAGTGAGGGTTTCATTTTATTATGCAGCAATGAAATCTGAGTACATCTATGGATGCCCAACAAGCAACCCAAATAGCAAGAAAATCTAGCAAAGATATTCCCTAAGCAACCCCAACACTCATGTTGTGTGCACTTGCATTCCTGCACTTGCGCGTTCCTGCACTTGCACGTTCCTGCACTTGCACGTTCCTGCACTTGTACATTCCTGCACTTGCGAGTTCCTGCATTTGTGAGTTCCTGCACTTGCATGTTCCTGCACTTGCACGTTCCTGCACTCACATGTTACTGCACTGGAAATAACTCAACCTCTTGCTACTACCTCTCCAGATCTAGAAATCTTTCTCCGGATCACTGTCCCTGTCCCTCTACTGCAAAAGAACTCTTCAATCAGAATTTCCTCCTGAGAACTTCTCACTTCAGAAATTTGATCTCTTGATCCCTCAACGTGTTTTCCAAATGACCCTCAAGCCCCTTCTTATACCTTCTTGTTGGACAACCAATGGCCTAGATTAACTCCTAATCAAAGGCTCAGATCGTTTTGACTTGATCTCTGTCTTTTTCTAGAATTTTCACCCACAATTAGATTAATACCCATTAATATTTTAATTTTCCTAAGTTTAGACTTAGGAACTCCATTAAAAATATTATTTATTTTAATATAATCGTCTACGGGTGGAATTTCCCAAAACGGTTTCTGTGTTCTTTGGAATGCATGTGCCCAAGCATCCCTGCAAAATTTGAGGCTTAGATCACATACGATGATACCCCAAATCAACACTCCCTCTTAGCTAGGAATGTGCTCTAGCAATATACTGCTACTACATATTGCTCCGACTTTGAAGCATCGTCCTTTGCGTTTATGAAGTCTGACATGTTGTCCACCAACTACTACGTTGTTGCTGCTACTGTACTGCTTCCTTTGACCCTACCACTGCCAATGCTACATCTGTACTACAACTCCCTCTCAAATGTTGCATATGCTATGCTACTAGCACTGCCACTGCTTAACATTGCATCTATACTGCAACTCAGTTGCTAAGAGAAGTAACTGAAAACACCCAAAACTAGATAAGTATCTCGTGGCTACACCTCAGTGCTTAAAGCTTGATTGCTGCTAGCCCCACGTTATCTTATGAAGCCACTGCGCTACTGAAGCTCTTCACTATACCTCCATTCACTGCTGCCTCTCTGCTCAACACTACTCAAGTTCTGGCGCTGCTAACTACTACCTCTGTCACTCCAACACTCCATGGAACCAACTAAAAAATCCTCCATCCCGCTACTACTGATCATGGGATCCCGTAGCAAGGTGATGATATAAGAGGTGGGCTCCTCAAGGATCCTGCCCATCGCTAGCTCTATCGAACTATAGTTCTATATCAGCCTACCTTCTTCCTGGAGGTATCTTGGCTATCATGGCGAACTCCTCTTGTTCAATCTTTGCGGCTGCAACCTTAGGATCTTGCTTCTCATCCTTGTCATTTTTCTTCAAGGGACACTAGGATGCATAGTGGCCCATCTCGCCACATCTAAAACACTTCATCTTGGAGATGTCCTTCTTTCGTCTCTATTTCCCTGACTGCCCCTTATATGCAAGGGTTGCATTATCCTCCTCCTCTACTTTGGGCTTCGACCCACTGTTACTGCTTCTTCCGTCAAGTTTGACCTTGACCAGGTCTCTCCTCAGCTGTTCTTTTTTTAGAGCTACCAACATCTCATACCAATTAGGAAATGCTACTCTGCCTAGGATACTCAAGACAAAGACTTGCCACTCATCCGAGACAGAATTTAGGGCCAATCTCACTAACTCCAAATCTTGAGCTGTATGCCCAGCCGACAACTCATCACAGGTCTCCTTCATCTTCGTGAGGAATGGGTTCACACATTCCCCCTTCTACATCTGCGTAGATCTCAACATCCATTTCAAGTACATCTTTCGCTGCTCAGAAGATCCCTGATACAATGTGGCCAAAGCATCCCACATCTCCTTAGCAGTTGATCTACTAGTAATATGGCACACCACATGATCCTTGACTCCATCCAGGATCATCCTCTTGGCCTTTTCCATTTCAACTCTATACTTCTTCAGCAAATCCGCATCCACAGGGACAGTTACCTCACTATCATTATACATCTTGAGGGCATGCTCATCTATAGGAAGGACATTCTAGCCTTTCGGATGATGTAGTTGGAAGCTCCTTCCAACCTGTCCTGATCCCTCAAGCCACTGGTTTCCATATCCTCTGAAAACTGTCGAACAACTCCCTCTTTCTCCTTACTTCATAGCTTCTACGATGGCTTACACACTCCCCAATGGATCTTGTAAGTATGTTGCTCCTCTACTACTCAACAAATGAGAAATATTGATTTACTTGGTATGAAATCACTAAGAAAGTATTCCCTCACTATGTGATTTGCTTCCTTCTTCCGACAACTTTTTTGCCCAGCACTCAACTTGCAGAAAATTGTGTCCCTCTAGCTCTGAACTGATGCTCTGCGTGGTTCCCTCTGCCTTGGAAAATTCTTGATCTGACAGTCTCACCTCTCTGTTAGCTCACTTAGAGAGAGACACCCACGAAAATATAGCTCTCCTGGCTAGAAGTGCGCAATCCCTGAGGGGATTCAAACTGCTACTTGTCGAAGCACGTTGGCCCTTGCTTGAGCGCTAGATTTTCTCTTCCTGCTTCACAACAACGGCTCTAATACCATGTGAAAATTCCTAGATCTAACAATCTTAGGAATCCTACTGCAACCAACTGAATCTACTTCACCTAGATTGTAAATTACTTTACAAACTTATTTTAGATTTCTTCTTGAAACATTGAAGTAAATTACTGAAGCAACCTACACCAAATTAAATATGATTTTGAAACATAGAAATTGAGCAAGGAAATACAAACACGTAGGACAAAATTATTTTTGGTCAAATGTCCTCAGAAAAACCCAACTTAAGAAAACCAATGCAGTAGTGAGGGTTTTATTTTCTTATGCAGCAGTGAAATCTGAGTACAACTATGGATGCCGAACTGGCAATCCAAACAATAAGAAAATGTGGCAGAGATATTCTCTAAGCAACCCCAACACTCATGTTACTTGCACGCGCGTTCATGCACTCGCACATTTGTGCACTCATGCGTTCCTGCACTCGTGCATTCCTACACTCACGTGTTCCTACACTCGCTAGTTCCTGCACTTGCGCATTCCAGCACTCGCAAATTCCTGCACTCGTGAGCTTCTGCACTCACATTATTGACTAGGAATAAATCGGCCTCTTGCTACTGCCTCTCCTCATCAAGAAATCTTCCTCCAGATCACTGTCCCCGCCCCTCTACTGCAAAATATCTCTTCGATCATAATTTCCTCCTGAGAACTTCTCACTTCAGAAATTTGATCTCTTGATCTCTCGGTGTGTTTTCCAAATGACCCTCAAGCCCCTTCTTATATCTTACTATTGGACAACCAACGACCTAGATTAACTCCTAATCAAAGGCTTAGATCGTTTTGACTTGACCTTCGTCTTTTTCTAGAAGTTTCACCCTCAATTAGATTAATACCCATTAATATTTTAATTTCCCTAAGTTTAGACTTAGCAACTTTGTTAAAAATATTAATTATTTTAATATAATCATCTCTGGGTGGAATATCCCAAAACGGTTTCTGGGTTCTTTGGAATGCATGAGCCCAAGCCTCCCTACAAAATTTGAGAATTAGAGCACATCCGATGCTAACCAAAACCAACATCTCTACCCAAGATACTCTTGACAAACACTTGCCATTCTTCTGAGACTTAATTCAAGGCCAACCTCACCATCTCGATGGGATGATGTTGATTTGGGGTAGCATCAGATGTGCTCTAGCCTTGAAACTTGGTGGAGAGGCTAAGGCACATGAGATCTCCAATACCCAAAAATGGTTTGGCCAGATTCTAAACAGGTTGAGAGATATTAAAATAGTTAATATTTTTATGGAGTCCCTAAGTCTAAACTTAGAGAAAATAAAATGTTAATGTGTATTAATATAAAATTGTGTTAGAATGGTCAAAAAGTCATGGATCAAGCCAGAATTAATCTTAGCCATTGATTAGGGACTTAATCTCGGCGATTGAATTGTCAATGAGAAAAGTATAAAAGGAGGCTTGAGGGTCACTTGGAGAATACATCGAGTTGATCAAGATTTTGATTTTCTGGGGTAGGGTTTGCTGAGGAAGTCGAAAGATTGATCAGATTTGTAGCTAAGGGGCAGTGAATACAAAAGCAGAGAGCCAGAGATAGTACCAAGTGGGTCAGCACAGAAGCTGGGAGAGAGGGACGCAGAGCCAGCTAGAGGTTCATGAAGAGCTAGCTAGGGCTCATGCAAAGGCAGCCAGAAGCTGTGCAGTGCCTCAGAGAGCCAGCGTAGGTGATGCAGAGGCTCTAAGGGCTAACACATGGCGAGCTAGGGTGACGCTGGGCCAGAAAGGGCTGACGCAATCCCTAGAGGCTGACGTTGGGGTTTTCATGGGGTAGATTGGAGCTGGGAGCTGTCGGAGTGTTTATCCGGGGTTTCAGCCGGAATATTTGCTTCTGAGTAGAGAGGTACTACTTCTGAGATTATTCTCTATTGGGTGAGCTATTTTTGGCACCTAGATTGTATTTAGAAACTGCATAATAATAAAGCCCTCAGATAGCTGCACCGATTTTCCCGGATTCGGTTTTTCCGAGGACATTTGTCCAAAAAAAATGGTGTCACTTGTGTGCTTGTTTTGTTTCCTTCAGTTGATGATCTGTAATGTGTTGAGCATGTACTTATATATATTTTCAATATTTACATGGTAAATAGCTTGTTGATTAATCAAAACAAGTAGGCAGAAATAAATTAGAAAAGTACATGAAGGGTTTCTAATAGTTAGACTTAGAAATTCCAACATGGTATAAGAGCATGGTTGCAGATCACAGGAGAACTGAGGACATTAGCCAAGCAAAGCAACATCAGTAGAAAATAGTTGTCTTGAGTGACAGAAGTTGTTCCTAGCATAGAAGCATCAAGGAAGGGGTGACACAATGCCTACATCATCAAGTTTGAGCCAGGAAGAGGATCAACGCAGTGCCAGAGGGGAGCAAATTCGACCTACACAGTGCCTGGTCATCTTTCTCAGTCAGGAAGGATTAACGCCCATGGCTAGGAGTTGTGGATTTTGCTGGTGCCAGGATTGCACAGAACCTAGAAGCTCTAACCTTCAGTTGCTGGGGCTTAGGAGGCTGGGGGTGAGTTGCAGAGTGAATCTAGTGGGGTACTGTAGTCAGAACAGTACCTAACAGGGCAAGACTAAGGAGGAGGGAGTTGATACTGAGGATTTCTAGCCAAGAAATCCGGATCAGTGGTGCAACTGCACTAATGATCGGATTGGGGCATCTCGATATTGGCAGAAGGATTTCTAGGAGGGAAATCGAGGCTCATAGGGAGTCACAACAACTACTTCCAGGAGGGAAGTAGAGGAGTAGCGAGATGGCAATGAACACGGTAAGGGACTAGGACAGACTAGATGGAGCCTCAAAATTCATAGTCTGGAAGGCCATAATCTTGTTCATTCTAGACAAGAATCATGTCAAGCACTTTGCCTTGAGGACAATAGTGATCCCAGTTGACCCAGCTGAGAACGCCAAGTATGAGGAAGCAATGGTGAGGGCTAAGAGCATCATCCTTGACGAGGTCAAGGACCATGTAGTACCACATATTGCCAAAAAGGACACGGCAAATGAGATGTGGGAGGCCCTAAAGAAATTGTACCAACACACTTATGTGCAGAGAAGGATGCTACTAGAAAATCAACTGTGATTATACTAGATGCAAAAAAGAGAATAGATTGACATCTTCCTCGGTCGACTGAAGGAGATCTGGGATCAGCTACTTCCATAGGGGCCACGCTGGATCAAGAATTGATGGTGAGAACAGCCCTGAACGTAGTCTCTAAGGACTGGGAGGTGTTTTCCCAAAGCATACTACGCAAGGTGACTGTTCCAGATTGAGAGGAAATGTGGGCGTCTCTTCGCCAAGAAGAGATCAAAAGGCTAAGCAAGGCAAGAAGCAACGACAAGGGGATCAGAATCAAGAAGGAGGAAGAGGAGGATGTTTCCCTAGCATCTGAGGGAAAGTAGGAGAAATGAAAGAAGAAGGACCTCTCCACGGTCAAATGCTTAAATTGTGAGGAACTGGGTCACTATGCGAGCTAGTGTCCAAGGAAGAAAAGCAATGGAGAGGCTTTCAAGACCAAGGCTACCCTAGCAAGGGCAGAGAAGGAAGTGGAGACATATGATGATTGTGCCATGAGTGCTCACATGCCACTTGAGAGAAAGTGGGGAGACATTGAGCTGTAGTCAGACGAACTACAAGCGATGAGGGGCAGGATCGTCGAGGTACCCCACCTCTTGGATTATACCTTACTAGGGGAGCCCTGAAGAGGAGTAGCAATACTTCCAGATGTCAGTAGAGACGGATGCAGATGAAGCGTCAGAGGGAGATACAGTGTAGGATTCCTAGGACGACGTGAGGCAGCATTGTGAGATGCATAGAGTTGTTAGCAGTGCAGAGGTCAGAGAGGGAGCACTTGTTAGTGACAGAGGGAGTTTTAGCATCGAAGGTGTCTCTAGCCTGACAGAGATGTCAGAGTTGGGAGAATAGTTACTTACTTCTCAGTAACTGAGATGTAGTGCAACAGTTAGTAGTGGCAGTGGCAGTGCTATGGGCAGCATGATGCAACATGATGAGAGGGATTGTAGTGCAGATGCAGCAGTCGCAGTGGTAGAGCCATGGGTAGCAGAACGGGTGTAGAGGGAGTTGTTGTGCAGATGAAATAGTGGCAGTGGCAGGGCCATGGGTAGTAATGCATGATGCAGCAACTTCAAAGGATGTTGGATAGCAGGCCTAGCATCAGCATAAGGACCGATGTTGGATGATCAGGGTAATGCTCAGTTAGGAGTATTACTAAAGCACAGTCCTCGCTAAGAGTGAGTGTTGATTTTGGGTAGCATCGGATGTGCTCTAGCCTCAAAACTTGGTGGAGAGGCTAAGGCACATGAGATCTCCAATACCCATAAATGGTTTGGCTAGATTCTAAACAGGTTGAGAGATATTAAAATAATTAATATTTTTAATGGAGTCCCTAAGTCTAAACTTAGGGAAAATAAAATATTAATGTGTATTAATATAAAATTGTGTTAGAATGGTCCAAAAGTCATGGATCAAGCCAAAATTAATCTTAGCCATTGTTGGCGAGATAAATCGTTCTTGCGGACAAGACCGATCTCCCTCCATTAAATGATATCTAGCAACAAGCAGTACAAGCAAATCTACTTTTCTCTAAACATGTTTCAATTATCAATGAAAACTAAGAGGTGTAATAGACCCTACCTTGGTCCAATGCTTGTTTGTGGCAGCTTTGTTCCAACAGCTTCAAGCAGTTCCCTTTTAATAACCTGCATACACAAACAAACACACATCAAAGAACACCTACATATATAATATAATAAAACATGTTCATTATGAAGATCAAGGAGCTCATAAAATAAACTATTAGAGATAGTTCATTGAGAAAAATAAACTTGATTGTATTAACTTTATGAATAAAAGAACCTTACAACCTTTGCCTTGATGTTGCACAAGCTCTTTCCAGGGTCCAGTAGGAATCTCCTCTACTTTGACAAGCCTCACTCACTTCCCAAATGAAATGAAAGGTATGTGATCTCTCCTCTCACAAGCTCAAAAAGGAAGTCTAATTTCCAGCAACATTTACCCTCAAGAATCTTCAGCTTTCAACCTCTCCTACAACCAGCCTAATGCCTGAATTTACAGTGCAAATGGAGGAAGTTGTAGGTCCACCATTGAAGGGATAAGTTCCTCCTTCAATGGGATAAGCACCTCATATCATGGAGTTAGCTCCCTTAGTTATGGAATGGATGAACCAAGGTGGAGCGGACTTGCCAGCGTGATATTCCTTCTAGAAGCGTCCAAAAGTGACCCAAGGTGAGTTTTTAAGAGTGAACTCACGCCTTTTTTAACTTTTACAGGGGTTCGCACCCATCACTTAACAGACAGAGCGGTCAGGTTCGTAGGGGACATGACCATTGGGTGCGGTACCGCAGGCAATGCTAGGAGAAAGTGCGAAACCAGGATCTGAGATATTTTTAAGGTCTTTCTCCCATTTTCAAGGCTTGACATGAAGAGTTGAGGCTTAAGACTTGCAAAGGAGGTATGTATGAGTGGTGATGGACTCTCACACTGTAGAAAGTCATGGTGACAATTTTTTGTGTAACAGATTGCCCCCTAAAGTGCAAAGTCTGTAATAGATAAGGATAATTTTTGATCATCTAAGAAGAGTGAAGGACTTTATCATTTCAAGGATCTTCCTGTGGATACCCTGGTCGGAACCTGTAAAAAACGTTCAACACAATATATATATATATATATGTGTGTGTGTGTGTGTGTGAAAATATCATCGCTGAGGTAGGCATTCCCATACTCAGATCAAAACTGACTAAGAGCTATCTAAAACTGTTCTGATACAGGAATGATTTTGTATTACATCACAAGTAGAGACATATGGACACAGTATGGGCGCAACCATCTGTTTATGAATAGTCCACTATATAATGATAACAAAATTCCTCGTAGCCTGGATGGTGGAAACTAGATCCAGGGTCTTCATTTCTACTTCCAGAACTAGTACGATTCTATCCATGTGAATGCATGTGTCGAAGTCGAACATGGTAGAAACCACTTGATTACCAGTCAATGATGTAAACTGTTAACAAGTGTGAGAGGAACCACCAGTAATGTCAATGGCCCTCAAAGTACTCAGCACAATCCATGAAATGTAAATGAATGAGTCGATGTCGAACACGTCACAAAATCCTTTGATTGAAGGTCAATGATGCAACCTATCGTCAAAGGCGAGAAACCTGCCATTGAGGCATGCAGATTCCAAGGTACTAACGATTTCTAGATAATGACTCGGAGTCGATAGAAAGCGATCCGTCATAGGCAAGCCCATAAAACGAAATCATAGATCAAGTCTGAAGAAATATATTTGGCAAGAACTAACTCAAGGACGGTCAATGATGGATGACAGATATTTTGTAGGTGAATGGTTTATTTGCACAGACCTCTTGAACAAATAACAACACTGCAGATGGCTTGATGACAGTTGACCCAAAGCTAATACCCGGAAACCGGCTGAAGACTTTCAATGTGGCTTGATTAACTGTTAGGTAAAGGATTTCCCAACCCAGGTGAATAAAAGTGTCGTGTTCAAGAGTGATGGAAAGTTTTTGAAACACAAAGTATAACAAACAGTTTCATTTTTCTCTCTTTTCCCCCACCATTTCTGGCAAGTACCTCTTTATTTTTTACAAGCTTGAGGAGGATAACATTTGCTTGGTTATAAGCTCATCCTTCGGATGAGTCCAACTTAGTTTAGATTCGAACCCTAAGAAGGAGTGATTCGTTCCTGTTTGTAATTGAACAGGTCCTTTACTATTAAATTTTAACGAGTCCAGTATAGGAGAAACTCAGCGTTTTTCAATTTTAGGGAGTCAGGAGAAAAACTTAAGAAAACTCCATGGTTGTCCTTTTTCATAAATTTGTGTCTCCCAAGCCCGAAAAAGTATAAAATAATACTTGAGAGAATCGCTTGACCATTACGATTAAGGAGTACTTTTCATAATTAGTGCCTTCAATCTGAGAAAGTAAAAAAGTGATTGAAAACACGTCGTTTT
The DNA here is from genome assembly GCA_000404065.3 of Pinus taeda. Taxonomy (NCBI): domain Eukaryota; kingdom Viridiplantae; phylum Streptophyta; class Pinopsida; order Pinales; family Pinaceae; genus Pinus; species Pinus taeda. The sequence goes on from APFE030651571.1 coordinate 160,930, forward strand.
ATTACCAATATCAAACTCGAAACGACAAAAGTCCGACAATCTTTTCATGTTTATACGGTCAGAAAAGAGCTGTAAGTGGACCGTCTTTTTAATTCTTTTTTAACGAGTCTAAAAAGAAAAACTCGGCAATCTTTTCATATTTTACAAGTCAGAAAAGAGCTTAAAGAGGACTCCTGTGTGTTTTTGTTGAAAATGACTAATTTCACCTGAATACCCAATATTCTGCACAAAAACTACAAACATTACTCATATCTGTTTTAAAAATAATAAAAATGCACCAAAAGTGACATTTTCAAAGTAAAAAATAAATAAATTAAATTTATTTATTCAAAAATCTTATAAAAAGGGCTTTTACAAGTTCATTTTCACCGTTTGGCTTTGGAGTAAAAAGTAAGAGCTTTTGGTAAGAAAACTTCCTGTGGAGATTGCGAAAATTCCGACCGCTGGAATCGAGAACCGTCTTCTCCAGGTAATCCACATTGTCCCTGACTTGCATTTCATCCATTTAAAATTTTGTTTTAGGCTTAAAAAATTGATTTTTAGAGGAAAATTTGGGCAAAAAATCGCTCGCGACAGTTGCACAGGTGCGCTATGTCACCCCTGCGCACCCCGATTTTTCCGTACACAGGGAAAAGTCGGGGTGCCGCACCTGTCCTTAAGGAGAAGTGCGCAACTACGCACTGTCTCTAAAAGGATGGGTGCGAACCCCGCGGAACGCGGATTTAAAACCCTAAATTCTTCATTTTTGCCCCATAGATTTTGAATTGAAATGTTCTAAACCACCTATTTTGCAATGTAGGTACACAAGATGCTTGTTTGGCGGGAAAGAGAGCACGAGGATGTGGATCAAGCTGCATTACTCCATCCACCTTCATTACAGGCATTGAGAGCATGCAAACTATTTAAATTTTGGACCACACCTGGCATGAGGGCACAGGTAGACTTTCTATAATGGCTGGTGGATAGGTGGAGCACGCAGGACCAGTGCTTCATTATTGGTGGCAACCAACTCGAAATCGAGCCAGAAGACATATACTTTTTGACTGGCTTGCCCAAGAGAGGCACGGAATTATCTCTGTTCGGATCTAGGCCAGGTGGTCAATCTGTTGCTAGTCTCTGACTAGAGTTTTGTAATAACCAAACTACGGACAAACGGATAGATGTTAAAACCATCTCCCGTCCTAAACTAAAAGTGATCGCCTTTACTGTTACCAGACTCTGCGGGAGTGCAGCATTGCATCTAGCTACCAGTTCCCAGATGCGCATGGCAGTGGACTGCTTCCGAGGCACCATCTTCAACTAGTGTGATGCTGCATTGACCAATGTGAAGGGCTAATTGACTAGGGAAAAGAATGGACAACTAAAGAGCTTTGGATATGGTTATTTAGTTGTCAGCTTTGCCCTAGAGAGGGTACCTATGCTGGTTCCACAACAACTTACTATTGAGGTTGGACTTCCCCGAGATCTTAGGGTTATGCGTTGGGTTGCAGTCATGGCCCACCATCTTGAGGAGGGTACTGAGGTTGTTCGATTCAAACTCGAGCATTTTCGTTGGTTAGAGAACCAACTCTTTGTGATTCAAGATTTTCCATACACTGGGATGGATTATCATGGTGATCCCGACATGGCTCTTCCACCAGGAGAGCAATGGGATGATAGAGGTAAAATTGTTTTCAACATTTTCAATTATATATATATATATATATATATATATATATATATATATATATATATATATATATTATATAGATATATATATATATAGATATATATAGATATATATATATATATATATATATTAATATATATATTATATATTATATATTTATTTATTTTTATTTATTTATTATTTTTAAATCATCCCAAAACTAATAGTAAAAAGTTTTTAAATTCAGATGTGGGTCCACGGCGACCAGCCACTCTCCAGCCTTATGATCGAAGACAACCAACTGCCGCAGCACCGACCCCACAGGACCAATCAACAAAGACCTTGGCCGAACTGGAGGGTCATCTAGAGCACTTGACAATAGATATTCCGGAGACTAACATAGATGACATTCCTCTTAGACTTCAGCGCCATGTGATTGGGGTCCCAGGACCTTTTAGGAGGTTCCTTTGTAGGGTGGCCCGAGCAGTGGTGTCTTATCGTGATCATCACCAGTGATAGGATGATTGCCTTGTAGACTCATTTTTGGACATTTTGTGCTATCATTTTTGCCGATCATAAGGTGTTTTTCAACCTATGATCGAAGACGATGTATATTTTGACACACTCCTATGCTATGCTATATTACTATTATTGGTTATCTTGCAAAACATGTTATGGGATGTTTTTGAATTTATTGTTTGATTTAATGCAAATGTCTATTTAACATTCGAGAAGCAACTGCATCTGCTAATGTATTTAAATATCTTGGAATGTGCTGATATTGGATGTAATCAAATTCTCGTTCCAAGAGACAGACTCTAAAAAATAATCGTAATAACACTGGATTTCTAATGGCATAAACTCTATTAAACTGTAATACAATGAGTTCCGAATCTAATCTAATAATCAAACTCTGAATTCCAAATGAAATGGATTCAGATAATAACTCAATCACTGCACTGTATTCTGAAATTTTGTTCGTTGTTTGACCGAGGCTTACCCCATGCATAGATACTAACTCGTCAGAGGGCGAATAGACAACCCAAGCTGCGGAAGAGATGTTCCGTGTACTACGACAAGCGCCATCAGCAAAACCGATGTATGTTTGGAGAGGCATCGACATCTACAATATCAAGAGTAAAATCAAGATAAGCAGGAATAATAATGAAAAACACTCTCTAAAGTAAAGCACGCATTCCTAATCTAAAAGCACACCAAACTTAGAAAGAAACTAGTCTAAAAAATCTCCACACTAATATTTTAAGCATAATATCACTTTAGATAAAGCCCATTCCCAGGTTTACCTAAAGAGACACCGTCAAAATCTTCTAATTCATAGGCCCCTTTTGCCGGCTTTCGCTTGAAAATATATGGACCATGCCACATGGGTACAAATTTGCCAGTCCCTAGCTTATCGTTTGCTTGATCGTAAAGTAAGACTAGGTCTCATTCCGAAAAATTACGGGGTGTAACATTCTGATCATACTGAGCTTTAATCCTTTTGGCATGAGTTTCGACAGCTAATGCAGCATTACGTCGATTCTCATCTAATTGAGCTAAGTATAATAAACATTTTTCCTCTTCGGAAGTGGCTGGTAATAATTGTACGACAATGTGTAATGACGGGATTTCGCATTCAATGGGTAATACTGCCTCTAAACCATAAACCAGTTGAAAGAGAGTAAAACCTGTTGATGTTTTGACTGAGGTTCGGTATGCCCAAAGCGCTGAAAATAACATGTTATGCCAATTCAACCTATGAATCCCAATGATTCGTCGGATCATGGTGACTAGAACTTTGTTGATTGCTTCAACCAGACCATTTGCCTGTGGATATATGGAGTGGAACTATCGTGACGCAGGCCAAGCTGATATGTAAGTTCAGTCATCATGATGTTTCGAAAATGACTCCCATGGTCAGTGATAATCACTTGAGGAACACCAAACCTAGCAATTATATGATTGAAAATGAAAATCGCAGCAGTTTTGCCGTCTACCGAAAATGTAGGCATCGCCTCGGCCCACTTGGTAAAATAAGCTACCGCAAGGATGATATATGCATGCCCCTCGACCGAGTGAGGGTTACATGTAATAAAATCGATACCCCATTTTGCGAATGGACCGATGGAAATTATAGGGCGGAGAGGAGCAGGTGGAGCGCGCATCTTACGATAAAAAATTTGGCAATTGTGGCATTTCTGGACTGCAGCGATACAATCTTTGAATAAGGACGACCAAAAATAGCCAACGCACAACATCTTTTGGGCTGTGGCATACCCAGACATATGACTGCCACATGCTCCAGAGTGACAGTCATTAAGAACCTTTTCAACCTCATCACGAGTAAGACAACGACGGAAAACAGAATCCACCCCATGACGATAAAGAGTATCTCCAATAATAGTGTAAGGTTGGGATTGGAATCGTATTTTCCAACGCTGAGATCGTGAGATCTCAGGCCGAAAAGATTGGGTCTAGAGATAGACAATGATATCTCCATACCATGGATCAACAGTGCTGATAAGGAACAAGGATTCATCCGCAATGGGTTCTTTCGCCACATGTTCGGTATCAACACGAGGGAAATCACACTTCAATTCCGCAAAAACCAAAGACTTCTTTGACTTGGCCTTTTCAAATTCCAAGTCAAATTCCTGCAGGATGACAATCCATTTGGAATACTTGACCCCTAGCAATTGTTTAGTCAAAATGTATTGCATAGGGTTACAGTCAGAAATGACCGTGGTTTTGCGTAACAAAATGTAATGACGAAATCGCTGAACAGCTTGTACTGTTGCCAAGGCCAGTTTCTCCACATGTGAATATTTTACCTCAGTTAGAGTTAGAGTCTGACTAAGATAATAGATCACGTGTTCACTTTCGAATTCATCCGGTTGAACTAAAACCATCCCAATGGTGGAATGGGAAGAGGCGAGGTACAAGAAGTAATCCTGGTTGTAGTTGGGAGGATGCAATAACGGCACATGGGTCAACGCTTGTTTAAGTGCATCGAAATATTTGTCAGCTATCTCGTCCCAAAAGAATGGAGTGTTCTATTTCAACAACTGGGTGAAACCTTTTGTAATCTCGGCATAGTTAGGAATGAAACAACGTAAAAAGCTTGCTTTCCCTTGCAAACTCTGGAGTAGGCGAAGAGTTGAAGGAGGTGGTAAATTGACGATGGATTCAACCTTCGAAGGATTGACACGAATTCCGGCTTTGGATACAAAAAATCCCAGTAAACGACCCGTTTCTATACAGAAAACACACTTGTGCGGATTCAGCCTAATCCGATAATGCCCACATCTCATAAAAATTGCCCGTAAATGAGTGAGATGGTCGGCTCTACGTAAAGAATGGGCAGGTAAATCATCGAGATAAGGCTGCACAATGTGCTTGATGTCATGAAACGCGTAAGACATAGCCCTTTGAAAAGTTGCTCCGACGTTCTTCAATCCAAAAGCTAACTTGCAATAAGCAAATGTCCACCATGGACAGATGAATGCCATTTTTGGTTGATCGGCAGGTAGAATGTTAATTTGATTGTAACCGGAAAAGCCATCCATAAGGAGAAAATTTCACTGCCGGCACAATCATCAATAATTTGGTCGATATAGGGTGTTGGATAATTGTCCTTGGGACAAGCACGATTGATATCCCTATAGTCAATACATATTCTTATTGTCCCTTGTTTTTTAGTAACCGGAACAATATTTGATACCCAATCCATCAAAGGAATTGGATAAATGAAACCTGCTTTAAGTAATTTCTCAACTTCTGTTTTGGTGGCAGCAGCTTTTCGTGGGTGTATCTGATGCAAACGTTGTCGGACGGGTTTAGCATCCGGGTAAGTTTTGATCTCATGAACAACAATTGAAGGATCAATTCCTGGCATTTCCTCATAGGACTAGGCAAAGACATCACAGAATTCTTGAAATAGGGTTTTATATGTGTTGACTTTAGTGTCCGTACAAGAAGCACCTATGTGAATGTTTTCAACAATCCCAGGTTTGACTGAAATGTCGATAGGAACCATTCGAGAAATATTGGCTAAATTTTGTTCAGAATCAGGATGTTTCAATGGATTCTGTGGTTCTTTGACATATTCAGCAGCAAAAATAGAGGAAAAATCATTTCAAAATGACCAATCTCAAGTAAAAACGAAGATCGATGGTGAAGATCTTCCCATGGTAACGCATCAACAGACAACAGTTCCCGAATTTGCTCGTCGGTGTGAACAGTTTCAGAAAAGGTTGTTGAATCTGAGGTTGAGATTGAAAGTGATTCTCCATGGATCTCATTCACTAGATCAAGATTGGTTGAACTTGAGTTGGAAAACGACTGTACGGCCTGATAAGAAACTTCAAAGGGACTTAAAGGCATGGCATCACCAAAAGAGTCCACCTCGGAATCGAATGGAACGATCCAAGGATCGTCAAGAACAATGGATTCTGACGAAATAATATGAATAGTCGCAAAAGGAGACGGCACGTTGGGAGGAGGAAATGAAAAAGTTCCGAGTAAACCAGAATCTTTAACTAATCCTACCCCAACATCCTTATAAGGGATAGTGGTTTTACCAACATGTTGAATACTCTCAGCAGAGGATGGGTCGGACGAAAAGTAAGTTAACTAATCTATTGTAACGATCTTTCCATTATGTGGAAATTTAATAAGCCGAAAGACCGATGAAACAACAACAGTCATGGCATAAGACCAGCTACGACCCAAAAGAAGGTTGTAATCCAGAGGGGCATCAACCACCTCCACATCTACAATAACAGTTTTTCCTTCAACCCCTATAGGTAAGTCCTGCAAAATGCCACACGGATGAAACCCTCAGCCATAAGAATCGTCGGGGATTGGTTAAGTGTAGGAGAACCAAGGGTTTTCCAACACTGTATCGACATAATACACGTTGAAGCTCCCTCATCAATCACAGTCCTAAAGCAAGGTCTGTTTTTGACTAACACTGAAATCTGCAAAGCCATTTGATGAGGTAAACGAGGTGTACTATTTTCTAAATCGAAGACTATGAGGCTTGAGTCCTGAAGATCAACAGCTCCTATAGCTGACAATAGCATTTTACGCTGTGCTGGACAAGATTGTAGCACCTCCAAAGTCGACATTGCTGAAGGGGATATAGCTAAATCTTCATCAATGTTATAGTTCTGAGCAGCTCTCCCATGTGGATTGAAAGCTGACTTTCGAAGTATACTCTTAGCGGGCGGTTTGATTACTAAGTCAGGATTAGGTTTCTCGATCTGTAGTGGATTAGAATCGGAAAGAGCTGAGGTTGATGGATTGGAATTGGAAGATTCCGCTTCCTTACCACCAATAGGACTCTTACTTCCATAATCTTGCGATCGTGTCGCAATCCTTACATGTGACATCATCATTATGGGCTCTTTCGAGGCACTAGAGGAAGAACCTATCATCTTAATGTCTTGACTCGGAAAAGGATCCTTCAAAACAGCAGGTGTTTGCGAACCTTTGACGATTTTCGCAACCTCGGCCCGATGTGGACAATCTCTTGTAAAATGCTCCTCATCGCAGATGAGACAAGGATAGCGAGGTTTATGTTTCTCGTCAGTAGATTTAGGTTTATCGAATTTCTCCTTATGGTTCATATTCAATGGTTTGTTTATGAGTCGAAGTCATAATTTTGAGGAGTGCATGTTAAATTAATTTCACCTCTCGAGTTCATATTGCGAATGTATGTCCGGTGGAATAGTTAAAGTGGGTGGTTGATTCGAATGGTCTAAGTCATCAAACATTCATTGACATTCAATATTATTAAAAGCACAAACTTTTATAACGGGATTTTTAAAATTCGTTGGAGAAATTATGTTGCCACTAATATTTATTTATTTTATTATTTATGTTATTACCTTTTTAATGATAAGTGTATCTTCATGTGGTAAATACCATTGAGCTCTTTTATTAATCGTTGAGTGGAGTGAATAAGAGGTGAGATAATTAGATATGTTAGGTAGTTTTAATGATTTTAATTTTTTTAATTTATGTTAATTAATGTTTTAATTTATATTTAGTTTTTTATTAATAGTTAAAATTTTTGTGGTTTTGGGGTTATTTAATTTAATTAGTTTGATTTGAATTTTGAATTTTTTATTTTTTATTTAATTTGAATTTTTCTTTATATAAAAATAATTGTAATTATTAAATTTATATTAAGATATTAATTTTTTAATTAATATAATAGTGATTTTATTACAAATTATAATGATCATTACAATAATAATATATTTGAGGTAGGGCAAAAATGAAAATTTAATGAGTGATTTTTTATTATGAGAATTTGAGAGAAAGTTATATAGCGAGGGAGCTATGAGGCAAAACTAATAGAAGGAGCCAAGATCTAATTGGGGTTAGATTGACGACAACATTTGGCTCTAACTAGGGATGATGCTCCCCTGCATAGGATCAAGAACGTATACCAAATGCCTTCACATTGGGCATGGAATCGACTTATGAGGACAAGGCAACTCAAGGAAAAAACATAAAACAAAAGAAGGAAAGTATTTGCATCTCAAATTTTTGATTAATCAACAACAAGAATGAAACGAGAGTTAGACATATGACATCCGTAGTGTACAAAAACTAAAGAGTTGCGAATATTCAAAAAATATTTGTTCATAATTTTTAGTTTATTGAGTAATTACAATGGTGATTTAGGGCACATGATCATAATTTTGTATATGTCATTCTTCATAAGAGCATTCAACACTATAATAATTCATACCTTCTTATAGTTAATTCAGATCAAGAAATTACATATATCATAGAAATAATTAAGATTCATAAGAGTGACTTCTATTTTTTAGTAAAGCTTTATTGAAACTAGGGAGACTAGTTGTCACGGATTTTGGTTCCTTTTTGGTCACATGACATGAGTTTCTAGAATCGTATGTCACTTCGCTGCAGTGAGCGTCTATAGCCTCGATGGAGTCTTCCACTATCCTGAGATGAGGCACTCTCTGAACTCTTGTTTTACCCTTCATGTTAGAGGCCTTCGTTAAATTTATTTAGCAAATATAATATTCACAGGAAGCAGTAGATGTTGGCTCTTTGGGTTCATCGACCTTAACGGTTGGCTCCTTGGATGCACTACTCAAATACAAATGTAAGCAGTCCATGCCCAAAGCAATGCCAATGCCTACCAATATGGCAACGATAACACTGTATTTGGAAGGCGATTCAGAGTGCTTATCGTAGCATTTTACAATGTTTGTAGGTTGCAGAGAAACAAAGAGCACCCAAAATATGGAGCAAAAGAGGTTGAAAGATCCTACTATATAGGACAAGGTTCTAATGCCCAAACGAGTACCTCTAAAGTTCAACACCTGGCACTGGTAGTTGTTTTGGGCCATACCATTTGTTAGAAAAGCACCAGTGGAAAACCCACTTCCCTTAATATCTACCACATAATCTTTAATTGCTCTTCTTGCCACAAGAGAGCTGGAGAAGCCATCGACCCTGAACCAAACAGTGAGTACAAGGTTGATTTCCATCTCTGTTAACCTTGGCACTATTAAAGATGTAGTGCTGTAAGCATGGTCAGATTCTCCCGTAGCTCCGAAAGATCTGTTCAGCATCTTTGTCCAGTAATCATAGCCTGATGGAGAAAGTGGAATTCAGATGCAAGGATGCTCCCTTGTCATGGCTCCTTTGGAAACATACTCAAATATTTCATCCACTGCCTGCTTTCCTTCTTTCTTTTCTTCCTTCCACCCATGGAAACCATTTTTTAGGCACTCTGGAGATGGCAGTAAGCATAGGGAATCAGATAGTCGTTTAAGACTTCTGGGCATCCGTTGATCAAGCACCTTTACGATGTCTTGCACATTCCAGAATACAATGCATTTGCATTCATATCCACCATCTTGAAGCTTGCCATTACAGATCCCAGAAGGAGTTTAGCAGATTGAGATTTTAAACGAAAACATTGAAGTAGAATAGAGTGCACCTTATAGGCATTGCAGATATACTTCATAAATTGCTTCATCGATGAATTGGGCGGGTTGTATGACAGCATTACCACAGAAGCCTTTGCAAATCGATTTTCTGGTTCTGGAGTTTGCTCGCAGGTAGTCAGTCCGAACCTGGCATTTATCGGGTACAGTTCAGGGCCTCTCAGGGTTGCCAGAACATCGCTGGCGCCCAGCTCCAGGTCGAGTCTTCCCCTTAACAAGCTCGTAACAAAAACCACAAAATTTCCCAAAATAGCGAATCCTAGATCGAGAAAATTAGCGGACCCCGATACGGTCTCACCAGACTCGGTCTGCGCGAAAGCAAGATTGCATAGCCATCCCAAGAAGCTAAAGAAATGAATAATGAACAAGTGCAATATGTATCGGCTTCGTGAGACACCCATCTCAAAATTCAAGGAACGATGAAGCTTTTCAAATCTGCGATAAGCAAAAAAAATTGAGTTCGGCCACACTCCCCTGACAGTAAGGTAATACAGAAGCCACGAGCTCCATTCCCCTAATGTAAAGGACCGTTTGGTCAATGGAGAGATGGAGAGAAGGTTCTTTCAGGGCCCCTTGTCTCTTTACTTTTATCAGCCCAAGGGAATAAATTAGACGACTTTTGCTTTGGTATATTTGCTTTTATTTGCTTTTACGAACGTGATTTAATCCAAATAAAATTAATATTAATGAGGGCTTCTGCTAATTTTATAATTATAGCACATTTGATTAAGGTTAAGATGCTAATTATTATTTACCCTGACCAAGTATATAGGTAAATTTTAACGAATAAATATAAACTTAAACCCTAAAAATATTATAAAAAAAATTAGACTAACTACCTTGAACCTTCTCAATTTCTGTTGAGGAGGTGAGCAGAGCAATGTTAACCTGCATTAATAGAGACAAATGTTGGTGCAAAGTAGCTGGTAAAAGATAGAAACCCTAGCCCTAAAAAATCGTTTCCAACGCATATAACTCCTGGTACTAAAATAACAAAACTCCTGGTACTTTATACAGATATTTGGATGTTAAATTTAAAATAACCCAAAACACAAAATCTTCCTTTCAAATATTAATTTTTTTACATTTCCTTTTCAGCTAATATTGGTGCAAAATTTAGCACTAAAACTCCTGGTACTCTATACAGATATTGGGATGTTAAATTTAAAAGAACCCTAAACACAAAATCTTCATTTCAAATATTAAAATCCTTTTCAACAAATATTGGTGCAAACTAGTTGGATCAATATATATACAAAGTTCATTGAGAATACATGAAATAGTGTGACATCTCCATCTTACTTTGACTGCAGACGGACTCATTGCGTATAGAAGATTATAAAATGGACCTGTGAAACAGATCACTTCGATTCGAATAAATCATTTTCCATTTTAGATTTTTATTTTTTTATTCATTCAGGGATAATTCCCCGTGTACATCCAAATTTGAAAACCGAAAACCTCCTTTTGTATGACTCTATCATGTTAACATGACTATTTTATCCGCCATCTGAGATATGTCGTGGATAAAAGTTGAACTTAAAACATTAAGGGCTATGCTCTTCCCATACAATTTAGATATAAAGGATAAAAAGTTGTATTATATTATAAAAAGGGCACGACCAACTTGGCACTCGTGACATACAAAAAAACTATTAGGCGTGGCACCCTTTGAACTTCAAGGGAATTTCTTGAAGGGCAGGACCAAACTTGGCACCCTTGGAATCATTAAAAATAAATAAATTAATAAATATAATCAAGATATGAATACCAAGTAAATTCACATCAAGGGTAAATGATGTTAGAAACCGAGGTAATGGAATCAAGAATAAAACTTGGGTTAAGAGGATCATAGGAAGAAATAAAATATTTTACCTTAAAAAATTTACCCTTCCCATGTTGGAAAATATTAGGTAGATAATGTAGTTTAATTAGGTAAAAAGGGGAAAGAGGCACATAAATGTAAGGTTAAATATTAATCCTAAAATATTTAAACCTAATTAAGAGAAGAGGATGGTGAATTAAAATAAGATTAATAAATTAAATTTTAGATAAATATAGAGAACCTCCATGTGGAAACAACCAACATAAGAATATCCATCTATGAGATAACTTGAGTTAAATGAGGGAGTAGATAGGGGATCAAATCTCGAATTATCAATTGACTTTAATAATGAAAAAAAATTGAGTAAAAAAGGGGAATCATGAGACAACTAGGAGAAGAAATAGGAACCTTGTTAAGGTGAGGAAAAATATTATTTTTAAATTAAAATTTAAGTAAATAATTTCGGAGATCCTTGATGAGAGAGTGACACATGGGTGGGTGAATAATCAAACTATTGGATTATCAAAAATAATTAATTATACATGAAAGGTCAACTGTCACCTTGACTCCTATAAAAGAAGGGGCAAGCCATGGAGAAGGGACTTTTTTTACCCTACTATTGGATGGATGAGACTATGTCAGAGTAGTGATTACGAGCTATAGTGAGTTTGGTGTGGTATAGGACTATAGAGAGGGGACTCTTGAGCCAAGGAATGCTCTCCTCTACCAGCTTATACATTCTATCATTGTACAACCCCATTGAAAATTTGGGTTCCATGGGGAAGGAGAGTACCCAAGGAGTAGGCTGGGAGGTCAATCGGTGGGTCATTGCATTAGGATTAAACACGTAGACATTCACACTTGGAGGTGACCGATAACAAAGGAGGGAAAATAGCGACAATTCAAGTTTGGACCTCGTTTCCTGGTGAACGGTTCCTATGTTGTTATAATACTCTTTTGTACGACTTCATTATGGTTTTAGTTAATAATATGTAAATTTGATGATATGTTCAATGAAGTGAAATTCAGAAAAGATTTATATATTGTTCAATATTGTTGAGTTCCCAATGCTATTTTCTTATGGTTGTGTTTTAGTATTTAAAAATAAATAAATAAATAAAAATAAAATAAAATTAGGGTTGGTCCCTACACTTGGTATCATAGCTATGTTGAACCCTTGAGACCTATGGGCCCATGCATGCATGACTAGTTTTGCTTAATATCTACTACATTTATGATGTTGCAATTGTTGTTCCAAACCTTAGCAATGATGATTTTTGTTTTTCACCCTTAGTAATGTTTGTTTTAATTACCATAGTAGTCATGGTTGAGTATTCATGGTGTCTCTCAGTTGAGATAATCAGGGTTTAGAGCAATTTCTGCAATTCCTCTGTCATTTTCACATCTTGCATTATATATCAAAGCACAACCCTCAACACCCTAAAGTTATTGGCTTGGCCATGATTGCTTGTGAATGAATTAGCCTTTTTGTGGTTAGACATTGCTATCGGCTTGGGCAGTGAAAAGAGAAAAACTTATTGTGTAGGATTGTGTGGCAGTTAATCATCCTTTAGTTGTTAGGTGTTACCTTATGTTCATTAATTTAACGATAAAAAATAAAAGGGAAAAACAATTTATATTCTGAAAAATAAAAGGGCGAAACAATTTATATTGTGAAAAATAAAAGAGAAAAATAATTTATATTGTGAGGAAATGGGTGGGAGATGAGATCTTAGTGATGAATAGAGCAATATCCAGAGATCTTTCTCTGTTCAAAACAAAAGAACCACTATGTCTATGATTTTTTAACGGAAAATTCAAAATCTATCTGAGGGCCTAAGCACCCAACCATTTGGTTGTTGTTCGATCATGGATGTATGAGTAGTCTTTTCCTTTGCATCACCAATTCATTACTCTCTCCTTCAGCGTTAATCCACCTTGCTTAAAGCCAAATCTGTGGCCTGTATCGATTTTTCCAATGTGTTGTGCATATGAACCTAAGATCAATTAACAAATGTATAAAATTCTAGAAAAAAAGTATGAGAGTGGCCTCCAAAGCTTGATCTCTCATGCTAGGAATTCACCTCTAAGCGGTATTTTTGGGTTCTGTTGAGGTCAAATTCTGTCCTTTCAGTCTAATTTTGGATTGAAATTACTCTTTTAAGACTTCCGAAGGTGCCTTGATTTCATTATGTTGGCAATTTTCCATTGGAAACCACTTGTGCTATTCTCGTGCGGTCAAATTTCATGTGGTCAAATTTTGTTCCTGCATTCGTTTCTCTCAAATCCCACATCGTTCGGACTCTTAAATGGATCTTTTTGATGCCATGCATATTGTGTATGGAAAACTGATAGATTTCATTTCCTAACGATATTTGCTTCTTATCTCATGGCATTGACTTATTGGGCAAATCAGAAATGGTGCCATGAAAGTCGTGTAGATAGAAAATAAATTGAATCAGTTTCACCCTCAGAAATCTATAATTATTAATTAATTATGCCAACAATGCTTTGCATCTGAGATTTGGGCGAGATTTTTGAGATCTGAGTGTAATTATTTGACATAAATTGATTGGATTGAAGATTCAAATTTCTCGGTGTTTTGGCGCTTAAGATGTGGATTGCCTTAATTATCCCAATCAGGATACACCCACTTGATAAGGTCTTGTGGAGATTCCTTTTGTGGTGCAATAATGTTGTCGGACATCAAGATTGATTTGAACATTTTCTACAGTCGAATTGATGTTTGTCACAGTATTATCCTCCAATGCCCAAGATTTGTTTTTAGCGTAGTGATGTAGCCCTAGCAACTCGGGAGAAATTTCCCTAAAAAGATACTGAACCCCTACAATGGTGTTTTCCCAATTTGGTATGCACCACAGAATCCCTGCTAAAAAAAGTTGGATTCTTTTTTTTGAATTAAAATTGTAATTGTGGCAAAATCTATACAACATGGAGCGTAGATATGCCAATCACAAGGGTAACAGAAATTGGATGCAAACTATACTCTAACATAGACTCGTCGGGCATGAAACCTTCAACAAAAAAGCAATTGATTATAAACCTTATTGATCGAATCAGAGACAAGGTGAAATCCAAAACAAAACAAAAATTGACGCAAATGTCACTAATTTCTCGTTTGCACAATAGAAAAGTATATATCTGATATTAATTTCAAAAACAAAATAACAATATTTTTAGATAGACTGGATCTCAAAGTTATTTCGAAGAGCTCAGTCAAGGCAACAAATTTGTTGACACATTACGGTTTGGGCCTTGGCCATGGTGAATAGGTTCGTTGATTTTGTAAAGCTTTAGTGGAACCTTAATATTTATGTAGGCCAAAGTTTGCATTACAAAAAATAAAATAAAAAAATTCTCGTGAATAAAGAGGGGGGCTTTGTGGTGAAAATTTCTGGGGGTAACGAGACCATTACTATTCCTGAACGGAAGACCACCAGGGCTGAACAGGGCATCTTGTTGACATTGGGAGACCATTAACCAAGTGAATAAATTATGCACCCCACTCGGCTACTTTTAATATGGAAAGTCAATTTAATTTAGAAACTCTTCTGATTTATCCTAATATTTAGCACATTTAAGACATTTTTACGAACTAATTATCGATTGGCATGCTATAGTTTCTATAGAAGTTTTCCTTCCTCTGTAGGCTTTGAAATACTATATGATTTTGCTCAATGACATAATTACGGAAGAAGCATTGAGGACCATGACAGAGGAAGACATAGATATAAAGACAAAGTCTCAAGCAGAGACAGAACAAGGGAGGACAAAGGGTTGAGTAGATATGGAACAAGGGAGGCAAGAGGGCGAGATAGGTACTTGGATACCTCTTCAATGTACCCAAACGATCACAGAAAAATACGGAAACATGGTTCTTGATCACCACCTCATAGAAGTAATGTGTGTGGACCAGACAAGCCCAAAACTGCTAATGTTGGAGCTTATGATGAGGTATCTATTATAAATACTACTTTTGGTGCTTTCTCTGAAATAAAGCAATGTTTATTACTCACAGATAAGAAACTGTTGGTGTTTACTTTTTTTCACACAAAAGAGAACTCTCTCTAGACTTTTAGGGTTTGTTTTCTTATATTCTCAATGTTAATAGAGTTGTGATTTGTCTTTCAAGGCAAAACCAAAGGAAAAAATGAAGCTGTAACTTTTGAAATCCCACTTTTCAAGCAATCTTCATAAGAGTTGTATGCCTTTTGCTTTGAACTCTTGATATTTTCCCCTGTATCTTCAAGTCCCCAACAACAATGGCAATACTAATATTCATCTGAATATTGTGCATTGTGCTAAGTGGATCTATTTGTTTCTCTTTCTCAAAATGATCAATATACTATCACTTTCATGTTCTCTAAGTACACATATTCATTTGAGCCAACTTAATTGTTTTTCTAAAGGTAAATGAACTTTTTTTTAATGAGACAATCGGCTCTGGGATTTGATAGATTTAGATGTTGGCTTTCCTTGCTAGCTTGGAAGTATTTCCCTCATCACATGCATTGTACCAGCTTATCAGTTTCAATTCTTAACTTGTATGTCTTTTGAGATTCTAAGGAATATAAGTCGATGATTTTACTACAGCCCTAACATAACTAGATGCTTTTGAAATTCATTTAGCCAGTCATTATATTCGTTCATCAATGACAATATCTCTATTAAAACATGCAAAGCAGAGTCACATAGACCCTGGAAACTGTATTGGTCTCAGAAATGGTTACAGGTTTTGGAATCGCACGTTCAATTTTTATTAAACAGGGAAATGAGGCACACACTTAAAAAAAAAAAACAGTTACCATAGAATTAAAATATATTGATAAAAAAATCGCATAGTATGGTTACACAACCAATAATTCTCGTGATATATTTGAGTTCAAAAAATGATTATTACAAAATAATTGAATCAAGAGACAAGTACTAGGAAGATTATTTCCTTGTCATGTAGGCCTTAAGACATACAATAAAAAGGGGTGAATATCATCAAGCTTAGCATTATCATACATTTGTTAGCCTTGCTTATTCAACATTACAAATCCTATAAAGTTTTCTTTTGCATTCCAAATCTCCTTATTCATTTCATAAACTCTATCTTTCACTTCCTTGATGCATTCCCCGTGTTGTCCTTTTCGAAATAACATAATTAATTCCCTATAGAGTAAACTCATTGATAATCAACAATTTCAACTCATGTCAGCTATGCTTATTGTAACCTTTATATTTCTATTTGTTTGTTAATGTACTGAGTTTGGTATTTTTGTTTTCCAGAAGTAAACGTTATTACTATTAATATGTTCATAAAGATAAAAGCGTAGAAATTATTAAAAGTTAGGATATTTTATGTATTGTTTATAATTTAAATTTTTACTTTATAGCATTTTTAAGGAATTTTAATTTATATTTTAAAATATGATAGAAGATCATTATATTCTTGGTCCTTGTTTTAAAGGAAATTGTGACTATTGTAAAGGGTTTTTGCTTTTCTCTTCTTAGTTTATAAAGCTTTTTGTTTTTTTTCCAATATATATATATATATATTATATATATTATATATATAATATACCATATATAATATAATATATATATATATATTAATATATATATATAATATATATATTAAGCATTAATAACATTTTTAATTTTATCAAGCATAATTGTTGAAATATTTAATTACTTTGAAAATATTATTGATTTTATATTAAGAGATTATTTTATATATTCTTGCAAAGTGAGATGATATCGTCACCTTACTTGGCCTAATATGTTGGGACCTAAACGCAAAAGAGTTTGTTGTAGCTTCACAACTTTAAATTCCAACAATAAAAATTATTGAATTAATGGCTTATCAATTAAGATAATAGCTATAATAAAGTCATACACTCCTCCATTAATGTGCAATATATGGAATGTTTGTAATAGTTCCCTAACATCTTATTTTACAACTTGATTAGGAAATTTATAATCGAAATGTATTAATGACTCTTTAGTACTATTACATATTTCAATTCCTGGCAAAGTCTTCCCTACCTATAGGCATTCAGTAGTCAATTTCATATTATTTCCTGTAAGCAACAGGAAGTTTCAAATGCACAAACACAAACAAATGAATCTCCATACCAAAATTTAAGAACGAGTATTGCTATAAGATAACCATTAACTTCATACTGTAACTTTTGCAGCAATTCATGGTTTATCTAGTTCAACTGCAATGTTGCTAACATACCAGAATTAGTTTCAATATCAGTATGATAGGCTACTAAAGATCTGTATACGGAAATGAATTTCAATCTTTTCGTACCAATAGAAATCAGATAATTGATCAAAATACAACTCCACTATAAAACCTTTGAAATATATTATTTATATATATATATATATAATATATATATATATTTATATTATATTTCCTCTGAAGGCAGCCTCACTTTCTAGTAGAAGAGCATGAAGAACACTTAAGGATAGTTCTACAATGTCTTAGAGAAAACCAATTATACAAGAAGTTTTCAAAGTGTTCCTTTTACCAAACCAAGATTTATTATCTTGGGCACATTATCTCTAGGAATGGTATCACAATAGACCCGATAAAGATCGAGGCCATCATGGAATGGCCAACACCAACCAATATTCATGAAATACGAAGTTTCATAGGCATGACAGGGTACTATCTTAGATTTGTCGAAGGGTTTTCGAAGATAGCAACCCCATTACCGAGCTCCAAAGAAAGAATAAGAAATTCTTTTGGACTGAAAAATGTGAAGAGTCATTCCAAAGGTTAAAGGTGTTATTAACGACAACACCAATTTTGAAGGTGCCGGATATGGAACAAGAATTTTTGGTTTGTACTGATGCCTCTAAGGAAGGGCTGGGTGTGTGTTGATGCAAGAAGGTAGAGTAATAGATTATGCATCAAGGAAACTTAGAACCCACGAAGAAAACTACGTAACCCATGATATAGAAATGGCAACAATTGTTTATACACAAAAGATTTGGAGACACTACCTTCTGGGAAGGAAGTTTGATCGTAGGACTGACCATTGTGGACTACAACACATATTCACTCAAGACCACTTAAATACAAGACAAAGACGGTGGTCTGAGCTAATTAGTGAATACGATTTTGATATCACTTACATAAAAGGAATAGTAAATAGGGTGCCTGATGCTTTAAGTAGGAGACTCAGATATTTTCAGTGATTCCCATAAAGACAAATTTGAGGGAGAAACTGCTTGATTTACAATTTAAAGATGCCTGGTATCAGGAGGTTAGCAAAATTTTGAGGGAGGATGAAATGAGGGTCCCAAAATATGAATAATACTCCCTTAATAATGATGGGCTACTACGATTTCGGGGAAGGATATGTGTACCACCGAATGAAGATATAAGACAACTAATCTTGAATGAAGCACATCTCGCAGTAAACATGGCACACCCTAGTGTTAAGAAGATGAGTGCGGACCTGAAACCACTCTTCTTTTGGAAAGGGATGAAGAAGGACGTCATGAACTTGGTAGCAAGATGCTTAGAGTGTCAACGAGTAAAAGCCAAATATAGACATCCAGCAGGGTTATTGCAACCCCATGAGATACCAAACTCTAAATGGGAAGTTGTATCAATGGAATTCATTGTGGGACTACCAATGACCTCAAGAAGACATGATTCCATATTTGTAGTGGTGGACAAGTTGACCAAGAGTGCCCATTTTATACCAGTTAAGATTACATATAAGGCTGATCCGGATTTAAACAGGAACGCAACAAATTACAGAGATAACCATAACACAAAGATGTAACGGAAATAATACTTCATTTCATTAATGGAAAATACTGAAACATGCTTACAATCAGAAATGGAAATAAACTAGCTAGGGCGATGGTAGCTTATCTCTGAGAAGAGATGTGATGGCTACATGCCTC
>APFE030651571.1:184955-235614 GCA_000404065.3 Pinus taeda
AAATTACAGAGATAATCATATACACAAAGATGCAGCGGAAATAATACTTCATTTCATTAATGGAAAATACTGAACATGCTTACAATCAGAAATGGAAATAAACTAGCTAGGGCGATGGTAGCTTATCTCTGAGAAGAGATGTGATGGCTACATGCCTCTGAACTGTGTTACAATGAGGCTCGAAGGCCTATTTATTGTTGAGACACAATGAAAAACCCTTAACATTCCAAAACCTAACCCTAGGAGATGAAACGCCAAACTGTGGGCCCCGTTTGGGGGTAAGTTGGTACATCAACTTCCCGGGGTCGTAACTTTAGCATATGATCTCCGTTTGACGCGTAAAATAGCTCATTAGAAAGATCTATTCGAGCACTATCATTGTTGGAATGGGCAAGATCGGTCCATGACATGGACCCATGTTACCCTTGGTTTCCCCAAAAAACGTCGTTTAGGGCCTCAAAACGGCTTCGAAAGTTCAGGACCCAAAAAACTGCTAAAATAGTAAGTTGTGCTACAATTAAGGAAACTGAAAATGCTGAGAAAAACAATGGTGGGGGTCCAAGTGGACTTGGCAGGTGGCCACCAATATCCACCTGGATCAAAGGCACCAAAAGTAGCTAGAGTTTTTATTGATGAGATTATAAGATTGCATGGAGTGCCTAGGAAGATCATATCTGATCGGGGAGCAGTGTCTACAGGAAGGTTTTGGACCAGTTTCCAAGCAGCCTTGGGAACCCAATTGAACTTCAACATTGATTATAACCCTGAGATAGATGGGAAGATAGAAAGGACTAATCAAATCCTCGAAGACATGCTTCGAATGTATGTGATGGGCCAAAAAAGAGATGGGAGGAGTTTTTACCTCTTGTGGAATTTGCTTACAATAATAGTTATGAGAGTTCCATCAAGATGGCGCCATTTGAGTTCTTATATGGAAGAACTTGAAAAACACCTCTCAGTTGGGACCGACTAGAGGATTGAGTATTAATAGGACCAAAAGTGGTGCAAGAGATGGAAGAACAAATGCCTATGATTAGGGGAAGGCTAAAAGAAGAACAAGATCGAAAAAAGAGTTATGTTGATGCTCATCAGATAGACCGAAGTTATGAAGTGGGAGATAGGGTGTTCCTTAAAGTAAGCCCCCCCACCCCCGAAAAAAAGGAAAACAAAATCTCTATAAAATTTGGAAAGGGAGAAAAATTGTCTCCATGATTTGTGGGACCTTTTGAAATCTTAGAAAGGAAAGGGTTGGTGGCATATAGGCTTGCATTACCTCCATTTTTAGCCCGTATGCATGATGTGTTTCATATTATTTTTTTTGCGTCATGATATTTCAAATCCTTCGCATGTTATTAACTTTGGTCATTTGTAGGTTTTAGACAAGGGAATAGTAATGGCCAAACCAATTCTCATACTGGACCAACGGACTTTGCATCTTAGATGACGGTTAAGGTCCAGTAGGACAATTATAGTCCTAGTTCAACTACTTAGGAGGACGCCGAGGATATTTGTCACCATTTCCTTCCTTATTCCAAGGACTTCGAGATGAAGTCTATTATTAAGAGGGGGTGTATGTAGTGCCCCACTCTAGTTGACTGACAAAGATGTGACATTAACATTTATTTAGCCCTAAGGCCCACACATTATTCTTGAGGACCTCAGGTTGAGGATCCAGACACACGACTCTATTATTAGTGGTTGTGATATTAGTGGTTGTGATGTTTATGTATATTCTCCATTAATATTATGATGATTGTAGCATTAATGGTTATGCATGTTTCCTATTGATATTATGATGATTGTAGCATAAATGGTTATGTTTGGTTTCTATTGAATTTATGATGATGATGGAAGTAAAGGATATGTATGCTCTCTATTGATATCATGATGATGATAGCTTTGACGTATATGTATGTTTCCATTGATGTCATGATGATGATAGCCATGATGATGTGTCCCCTATGTTACCTTCTTGCATTATTTCTGGTTCACAATGAATAATGATGCGAATGAATAAGTGATGTTGATGATGCTATTATGACAATGACTAACACCGAGAAACCTTGTTATTGATGATTATTGAGTATGGCAGGAAACCAACAGAGGCACTCGCATATGACGAGTTGACGACACCTGGTTTGATGAAAAAATTATATTATTTTATCTTTGAAATTATAAGTAAATTTTGAAACCTACTACATATGTTTATCTGTATTCTGATGATATGTTAGTGGTTGCAGGAACATATTTGTTGTTTGGACTAATGCCTCACATATGGGTGATGGGGTTGTATAATTGGATGGAACTGCATGGGAGGGGTGAGGCAGTGTTCCTGATCTCACCCACTAGCACTCCCACTGTTACTTGGGCTGGAAAGGTTGAAACACCTTTGCCTTGAAGATCATGATGTCATGAGGGCAGGTCCCAAAGTTGGGTCAATCATGAGGATTTTACCGGGGGGCACGCATCAAGGCGGATTCCTTGATCCTTGATACCATTAGTCTTACTATAGCAGGAAACAGAAGAGATGATAGTGGTCTCTAATGTTGCACCTATACTTTCCCCTCGTAGCCACTGAATGCTTGAATTGCAAGTGGTGTGGCACCCTTGGAACTTCAAGGAAATTTCTTGAAGGGCACGACCAACTTGGCACCCTTGGCATCACAAATAAATTGTTAGGTGTGGCACCCTCAAAACTTTAAGGGAATTTATTGAAGGGAACGACCAAACTTGATACCCTTGGAATCATTAAAAATAAATAAATTACTATATATAATCAATATATGAAAACCAGGTAAATTCACATCAAGGGTAAATGATGTTAGAAACCAAGGTAATTAAATCAAGAATAAAACTTGGGTTAAGAGGATCATAGGAGGAAATAAAATATTTTACCTTAAAAACTCTACCTCCCATGTTGGAAAAATATTAGGTAGATAATGTAGTTTATTAGGTAAAAAGGGGAAAGAGGCACATCAATGTAAGGAGAATATTAATCCTATATATATTTAAACCTAATTAAGAGAAGAGGATGGTGAATTAAAATAAGATTAATAAATTAAATTTTAGAGAAATATAGGGAACCTCCATGTGGCAACAACCAACATAAGAATATCCATCTATGAGATAACTTGAGTTAAATTAGGGAGTAGATAAGGGATAAAATCTTGACTTATCAATTGACTTTAGCAATGAACACAAATAAAGGAGTAAAAAAGGGGAATCAAGAGACAACTAGGAGAAGGAAAAGGAACCCTGTTGAGGTGAGGAAAAATATTATTTTTAAATTAAAATTTAAGTAAATAATTTCAGAGATCCTTGATGAGAGAGTGACACATGGGTGGGTGAATAATCAAACTATTGGATTATCAATAATAACTAATTATGCATGAGAGGCCAGGTGTCACCTATGAGGACTCCTATAAAAGAAGGGGCAAGCCATGGGAGAAGGGACTTTTTCTACCCTACTATTGGATGGATGAGACTATGTCAGAGTAGTGATTATGAGCTATGGTGAGTTTGGTGTGGTAGATGACTATAGAGAGGGGACTCTTGAGCCACGGAGTGCTCTCCTCTACCAATTTATACATTTCGTCATTGTACAACCCCATTGCAGCTCGGGGGTCCATGGGGAAGGAGAGTACCCAAAGAGTAGGCTGGGAGGTCAACTGGTGGGTCATTGCATTCAGATTAAGCACGTCGACATTCACACTTGGAGGCAGTCGACAATAAAGGAGGGAAAATAACAGCAAGTCAAGTTTGAATCTCGTCTCCTGGTGAATGGTACATATGTTGTTATAATACTCTTCTGCATGACTTCATTATGGTTTTAGTTAATAATATGTAAATTTGATGGAATGTTCAATGAAGTGAAATTCAGAAAAGTTTTGTATATTGTTCAATATTGTTGAGTTCCCACTGCTATTTTCTTATGGTTGTGTTTTAGTATTTAAAAAAAAAAGGAAATATTAGGGTTGGTCCTACAAAGGCGACCGACTCAGTTAGCTATGGATGGTATGCAACCCAGAGGGGAGCTTCCAATATACCTAAGAGTACATGGAAGCTAAGTCTGTATTAGTGTTTTCTAGTGTTCCTTGTACAATAAGTAGCGTTCCGATATACTTTTCATATGTGGAGCGCCATTTAATATACCTAAGGGTACGTGGAGAATGATGCTATACTTATGTACGTGGAATAACGACTACCCTCATAATGTAACACAAATAATTAAAGACAACTCCTATGTTTATAAACATTGGAATACGTCTTCTAACCTAGAACCACACTAATGTTTGGTTGTTTTAATGTTTGATTGATTTTAGTGCTCCTCTTTTCATTAAATTTGATTTTATATTCTGTGATGTAAATGGTATCAAGATTTCAATTCTGGTCCAATGCAACCAATATGAGAAAATTTATTCTTTAATTCGATGAAATTTTATTTATGGGATGGAGAAAGTTATTTTGGTATTCCAATAAAATCCAAAAACTCAACTTTCACCACATTTCTTTTCACCAAATGTAGAAATTTCACTTTCAGATTTCAATTCATCATAATAATAAAAAAAAATCTCTTTTCAATCACCAAAAATGTTGAACTTCAAAATACTAAAGAGAAAACCAACAAACTCTTAAAAACAATAATTTCAAATTGATGTAATGAATATCAAATCACTGTAAGCAAAATTTTGTGTTGTTTTATAAAATAGGAATAATTACTATTGTTTTCAATTCAATAAAAACAACCAACTGTGAATAAAAAGTGATCACTTTGAAAAACTCTAACTTTTCACATATGTTAATGATTCTTTGGAAGCAGGTATATATATGTGTTTAATCTGACCTATTGAGAGAAGAAAGAAAGACTCGCACTAACCCAACAATGACCAACCTTTCTTTTGATAAGTCAAGAGATCAAACTCTAAACCCTATTTTGAAAAGATAAGTAATTTTTCAAAATAACAATCCAAAACATGAAATCAAAATACAAATAACTTTCTAATAATGTGAACAAACCCAAAAAATAATAACAAGAAAAAATCTTCAGACCCAAATGACAAAAACCCCATTTTTTTCAAATTTTCTAAGTGTGTCACAGGTAAGCTATTAATACCAGTGTGGTGTCGCACTATTGCTAATAGTAAATTGTGCAGTTGTTGCTCTACTACTAAATAGCGAAGCGTAACACTTGAAAAAATAAATAAAATTTAAAAATGTAGCCACATATCCAAAAAATTAACTTTTCAAGCATCTAAATATAGTTAATAAAGGTAGTGGAATACAATCAGAGAACACAAGAAGGCATATCGAAGAAATGTTTTTTCCCCAGTATGGTCACCAATTTGTTAGGGAAACAAATCACGTCTTCTGAACAAGAAAATATCTCCCTAGACTCTAAGACTGAATCTAGTAACTAAAAAACAAACTAGTAAGTATTGTCCCTAGCTCCATCTCTATTGAATCATAAGCAAGAACAATGAAGTATGAAATCCATAATTTTCAAATTAAATGCCCGATGAAGATATTCACTACAGTTTGATGTAGCTTCCCAATGCTCAGAATCCAAACCTGCGAACACAAAAACAAACAAAGTATTAAAGGTATATGATATATAAATGATTCAATACAACCTATACTAGTGATGAAGGAGACTAGTACTTAATATCATAACCAAGGATAATGAAAGTAAACATCCAATATATTAAATCCAATGGACAATATAGTGAGAAGGAAATACTTTTTTGTATTATAATTGAATGAAAAGGAGTGATACAACCTAGCCTTAATGTTGGAAAATATCCTTCCAATAGTATTCAATCTTCCCTTAAGTGACAAGCTTTCAGCCTCAAATTGACAACATAAGTTTACATCAAAATTCAACCCTTTTCCCTCTGGTCTATTAGTGAATTTATAAGACAAGAGGAGAGGGTTAGAGATCCTCTTTCTAAGGATCAAATCCACAAAGATGGGGATTAGGGTTCCATAATGAGAGGGAATAGATTCATAAACCATGGGATGAAGCCCAAATAGGTAGGGGCTTGAGTCCTTGTTGTTGATATAATATTCCCCAACAAGGCTTCTAGAAATTTATTTTTTTTTTACCTACGTTAGAAGGTCATCACACTTTTTAATGGAAAATAGAGTGACAAATTACACAAGCTATAATCATTAAAATTGCATTTACACAGATAGTTGTTAGAAAAAAAATGACATTGCTTGAAAATAGGTTTTTTGCAATGTAATCTAGAATTCTTGATGTTTTCAGAATGGGTTTTCTTCTAGCATTGTAGGGGATTGCTTGTAATAGTTCATCAGATAGTGAGAGATCCAGATTATGTCATGTATATATTTTATGAAAGGGTCATGAAACGACCTATTTTTTTACCCCACTATGCATGGGATGGATGTTGTAATGTTTTTGTTTTGACATGTATAAACAATTGGTATATCCCCACTTGGTTGGGAGATGGATGTATCTATGAGTCATTGGTGATAGGAAGGTCATTTACGATGTATGTATAGAGTCATGTTCTTCTTTTAGAACATCTTTTTGTAGACCTTGCTTATATTCAGGGGGAGCATGGACTCGTTCATGAAGCTCAATCAGCACACTTCAGCATATCAGAGAACTCAGCATGTACTCAGGGGGATCATGACCCTTTGCCCTTGATGACAAAGGGGGAAAGTGACTTGGGGTTGTCATCAAGTCAAAAGGGGGAGATTGTTGGCATTATGACTCAGATTTGACACAGATGTTGTCCTTGATGGCAACTCACTCAGATGACATATCACAGTTCAACAGGTTAACAGCTTAGAGCTATAGACCAGACTTCACATAATGAGGAAAGAAAAGTATACGCGGGTTCACCTTGACAAAGTAGTGTATACACGAAGGTTAATAGACCAAAAGGTGCATATAACGTACACACGTAGTTTCACAGAAGGAAAGGCGCGTATATGTTGGAAATCTAAGTTTTGGTCTGTGGTATTTGATCCATGGTATTTTGATCCATGGTATTGGTCCAAAGTATCCGGTTCGAAGTATTGATCCCAGGTATTTGGTCCAAGGTATTGGTCCTAAGTGGTTTTGGACCATGGTATTGAGAAAGACCTAACACTATATAAGGAGAAGAAGATCATTAAGCCAAGTTACTCAAGTATTGAATATATGATGATAAGCAAGTTCTAGTGTACAAGTTATTGGGTTATGGTGCACAGCTGGATCTGAACCAAGGATGAACCGTAGCGCTTGATGAAGGATAAGATCTAATGATGGGTGAAGACCTTAAGGCTTGAAGTGAAATCTATACACAGGTTCAATTTAGAAAAGGCGTGTATACATGTTGGTTCTACATATCAAAACAACGTATACATCTCAAGTTTGATTTGCAGATTTGTACACAGGTTCACCTTGAGAAAGGTGCATATGCATGGATGTTCGACACAGGGAAGTAGCGTATACCTTGTAAAATATGTTTTAGCTACTTCTGTTTTTTGTTGAAGTGTTCTGGATTCAACTTGGGTTCTCGTTACTATAATCTAGTTACAGCATTCTGAAAGATCAGATTGAAGGGTTGTCAAAGTGGTTGATTGGTTCAGTTGTGAAAAGGAGATTGGTTGATGCAGATATATTTGATGATTGAATGATGTTATTGATGGATCCAGTCTGAAAATTTATGAAACGTGGTCCCTGAAAGAAAAGGGAACATTGTAGCCTTCTGTAGGCCGGCACCTACGTACTAGTAAACATATCAGCTAGTACAAGAGCTAGGGGATTGTAGCTCCCTTCCAAGAGAAGCTGGAGAATGAGAGAAGGTTGTAGCCTTCTTTAGGTAGAAGCCTGCGTACTAGTATAAGTCTGCACCAGTACAAGAATTGTAAAAGAAGTTTCTTATTATTAAAAGGAAGATAGAGACGATTACAACAGGTGGTTTTCGCCCACATTGGGTTTCCACCTTATATATTGTATTCATGTATGTGATTTTCTATTCTGTTTTACTACACCTGGTTACTGTTTATATGGTTCTGATGCACTGATTAAAGATCAACATATGATGAATTAACTGAATTTTAAGTTTGCAGTATATACGCTAGTCGTCTTAACCACAATTGCCTATACACGTGAGTTCCTCTAACTGAAGTAGCGTATATAAATCTGATTATGAGAATGAAAAATTATTGACTTGCTAATACTGATTCACACCCCCCCCCAAGTATTATTTCCAACAGTATCACTACAGAAAGAAGGTCATTTTATAGAAGATCTTATGAGCAGGAGCTCATAAAATTTTCTTTCTTAGGGAGTCTAATGCAGGTGCATTAAACCAAGCACATAAAAATGATAAGTTATTAAAGTTAGAAGAAGAGCCTAGCAATGTGATGGATTGCTCACATGTCAAGGCTAGAACATTTTAAAATTTATTTGTGAAAAGTTTTTGATATTCAGTTAAGATTAGTTAGGAATATCTAGTTAAAAGAAATGATGTTATAGTTAGTAGGTAGTTAGGGCTAAGGGAAATTGGTTCACATCCATGAACTCATTTCTTGGACAGTTGCTTTTAGTTTTTGGAGTGAGAAGGAACATTTTTGGGGGGCTGGAAGTTTTTAGGTTTGAGAGAGATGTATGCAATTTTTTTTCTCTCTATGAGATTGAAGTTAACTAAACAAAATTTCTTAGACCAATGTTTTTTTTATCAGAAAATCAAAATTTGTAACTGTGTGTGAGACAGTTATTTGCATATGTGCTTGTGAGGTTTGTGAACTGTAATATTAATATCTCGAGATTGAAATTGATTTGGTCTTTTAAATTGACGTGTGGAATGAGGAATTCATGCATTGTATTTTCTTTGTTATTTACGTTTAAATGAGTACCTGGAGAATCACATTTCAGTTAATCTTCTAATCCAGTGCTTTTGAATCCAAGATTGTGTATTGGAAAGAGTCATTTACATTACAGATTCAAGAATACAGAGCACTTTGTATCAAGGCAATAGGAGAAAGAAAATTCGTAAGGGAAAACTGTCATCAAATTTTCGGGTCAATTTCTAATCCAAGGAAGACGAAATTTGAAATTCTGGCATCTGGGTTTTGTGCAGAGAAGGGTCTATTTTGTAACCTATCAGCAATTTTCCAGAAAGATATTTGGTTGGGGAGCTACGAAGGGAGCTTTAAACTATGCTTTTACATACTGTGTGGCTGGAAAAAAAGGTTTGTTGTTCCCCCTATACCAGTGCTATGGTTTGCTGAGATAGCAATGATTTGTTGTTCCCCCTGTACCAACACTATGGTTTGCTGAGATAGAAATGATTTGTTGTTCCCCCTATACCAACACTATGGTTTGCTAAGATAGCAATGATTTGTTGTTCCCCTTGTACCAGCACTGAGGTTTACTGAGATAGCAGCCATCAACCATGCTCCATCGTGGTTGCCTTATGGAACTCGGTTCACGTGGAGATTAAATGTGGGGTTCACAACACTAGATGTAAAACCTAGATAACTTTCTATTCAATGGTGAGTATTTTATAGAGGTTAATAAATGGTGAGTGTTATTTTTTTCGTTAGGATAACTACCTACCCTTTGCCTTTGGTTCTTCAATCTCTTTTGTTGTTTTCTCTAGTGGGGAGATGATCTCTGCAACCTCAACATGTTTTAACTGTGAATATGGTTTTTTCAAGTTATTCTTGAGATTATCACTATCATAGTTTGGTTCCCTACTTAGAATTACTATTCATAGCTAATGCCCATGCAGGCAAAGACCAAATTTGCACACTAGGTTCAACTCTGACATGAAAATCTCTATTATCTTACTTCTTCCTGGCTATATATATTTTTTGAAGCTCCTTTACAATGTTCTTCATGAAATCAATCACCAATGGTTGACTTGGTTGACTACATTAAAACCCTATCCCTTCTTCGAGGATTTGGTTGTGGTGACTCTCTTTTCTGAGGATTTGGCCAAGCTCTGCCTTCTCCATAACTTCCTTAGCCATACATTCTCATGGAAAATTTAAATCATCGAACCCTAACCCTGGTATTTTCATGAGGTTTTATATTTTGCGAATTAAATTGTGGTACTGAGAGTCTCCCTTCTGTAGCAAGATAATTGCATGAAGACTTCATTCATATTGCTAAGGGAAGAATGATTCTTGTTACCATAACATTTATCTTGCCTTTTCTCATGATATTTTCTTATGAAATTCGAGATACTGGCTAAGAAACTCATTCTATTTTTTCCGTAGGTTAGTTCTAGTTATGATTGGGGTTCATTCTAGAATTTTCACGAGTATACTTTTACAATTATGTTTCCTTTCATCATGACTACTACAAATACTCATTTACCTTTACCTTGCTTTTTTAATGCCATTAACAGGCTTCGCTCATGCCCATGGCTTGCATGAAATTTCTTATGATAGGGTTTTTACTAAGAGGCCCCATATTAGCCATAATGACGTAATTCATTTTGTAATACCTTAGTTTGGAAGTTCGGTTAAAATATTTGAGCAAACACCTGATATGTGTAGATGGATTTCAACAATATTTATGTTCCCTTATTTTTATGTCAAGGGATTTCCCGCTCTTGCTAATATTTCAGTTTCTTGTTCAATATTTTTATTGTATGGCCAAGACCCATGTGGCCATGATTGTAAATTCTCTTCTTTACATTTTCGTAATAATAATTAAATTTTGTTTCTATAATTCATTGTGCATAATAATTAAATGTGAATACCAAGATGGGGTTTCTTATCATTTTATAAAATTTGAGGTTGAAGCATGTAGGGTCTTAAATTTGGAATTTCTTCCTCGGATTTATAAGAAAAGAAACTATTTGACTTTTTTCTTTTTAAGATTGAATCTGGTAGCTTGTTTAAGAATTACTACAAGGTTTGTGCCCTTATTCATGTTGTATTCCTTTCTTTCTTTATGCATGTATGTGTTGCTCGCTCTTTATGTGTATTATGAATATGTAAATTAATTCCTTTCTGCTTTTAGTATTGAACATACATACTCTATAATTTGTTATTAGTATTTGTCTGTATATATGGACTACAAAACTATAATTTAGTTAAAATATACAAATAGGCTAGAGGCCTAGTGGACTCTTATCGTGGGGGGTCACTTCAGGTTTCTCTAATATGTGTCATTCTTTCTCTAGGATTGCCTATTCTTTGGCCTATGAACAAGGTTTCATTCATGTTAGGACCCGCAACAACTAACCTGGGCATAATTCCTACTTTCCTTGCCATTGTTATATAGTTATGTACATATAGTTATTTTATTCCACTATCTACATAATTAGACATTAATACTAGTAAACGTTAATATTCACATATAGGATCTATGTATAACATTGTCCTTACCATCTGGTACTTTCCATTTACCTGTAACAAAAACAGGAAAAACACCTCTCTCTCTCTCTCTCTCTCTCTCTCTCTCTCCACCAAACACTAATATGACTTTCCCATTTATTCTTCTACAATACCAAAATCATTTAAATTCACAATAGAAATCTATTGCATCCTTTCCTAAACAAAAATAGTCAGAATAATCCAATTAATCACAGTTTTAATCAAAACATTCATATACTTATCTAAAGTCTTCTAGGAAATGTATTAAAGGCTTTTACATTCCTCCCAACCACGAACTAAGTTTCTCATTTAGTTCTCTCCAAGATCTACTCCTCTCTGCCTAGAAAACAATGTAGGAACCTTTTTTTAATTTCTCCTCCATAACCCTTTAGCAGTGTCTAGCTGGTTTTTTGGGTTCAGGTCCAATATTTCTCTCCCACTAGCCTTTCTTAAATAAATTTGTCTTCATCTCATGCGTTCTCTTTACACGGGCTCCACCCCATGACATATATATCCAATCATAAATTTCTTGGTGGTTTGTTCTTGCTGAAAGTTCAACTGAATGGAAAAAAAGATGATTTTCTTTTTTTGTTCCTGCCCATTCTTGTGCATAATTGATTCCAAATATTTTCTTAGTAGTCAGGAGTCTAATTGCACATGGTAGCCTTTAACATATTTTCAAAAATATTAACACATAAAAACAATTTGTCATTTTATTTAATCGAAATAAATATTTACATCCTCACATCACGTCACTTGTCCCATTTAACTTTCCAAGCGTAAATTTAATATAAACATCATAAAATAAATTTATCAAGAGTATTGAAAGTATCATGTTTCTCTTTTCTTTTTCACTTCCATATCATTTCCTCTATTTTTGTACACCAATCTCTTCAAAGAATATCAAATATTTTAATATTAACTAACAATGAAAATATATTGTATGTTCAACTTTCTTTCCATTTCATGAATTATGGATTTTGTTATCTCAGATGATGCAAACATTTTTTTGTGCGAAGAACATTTTCTAATTAAAAAATAAAAATATATAATCATATTTTGAACAAATTTAACATATATTAATAAGATATGTACACATTATTCATTTTAAACATTAATGTCTTATATAAATAACATAACATTGTAAGTGGTCTTCTCTCTTAAACAACCTTTCGCATAGAAAATTAATATAGATTAAAACCTTCTCACTCTAGCTTCCTAAACTTACAATTTGACTTACTTATTAAGCTTTACATATGAGATCTAATCCCAAATGTGGTTGGTCAAGTAATTATTTGAAATTCCAAGGAAATAATCATATTCATTTTTCTAAAGCTTTAATTTGAGAGAGAAAAACCAAAGAGAGGAGGAACTAGGGGATAAAGATCTAATATGACTTTATATATAATATAAGATACTTTTAACAAATATTTATGAACACAAAACATCAAAGGTATTTTATCATTATATATTATTAAATCACAAGTGATTAATTAAATAAGTAATTAAGTGTTTTTAAAATATTATGGATAGAAAGGATTTTCCATTTCTCTGACAATATGAATATCGAGAATGAAAATCACTTTTTTTTAGAGTGCCTCTCATACAACGACATATGATCTCAGTTTCATAATCTTTGTTGCAATACTAACCTTCCTAGTCTTTTACAATGTCAAACTTAGAGTGAGCTCGGGACTTTTTGAGCATAGGAATAAAATCTTAAATCAAACTAAGTAATTCTTTTCTTTAAGTCGAATAGACCAAAATTAAGTTTTAGTAGACGTTAACCACCATCATCATCATCAATATTAAATATCATTCTTCTTTATGATATTCTTTATAAATTTATTATATTATTTTGTAGGAATAAAAATACAATAATTTTTTAAAAAATTAAATAATGAATAATATACTTAAGATTTGTTTTGTCTTCCTAATTAAATCTTTTATCTATATTTAATAATATTCTATAACAGGTCAGCTCTCGCCGCCGCCTGCAACATTAGGTTTGAATCGCACTTCGACCGCTCGGAATGGCCCCTACGAAGGCTCCACCGAAGGAGATAGCTCTCCAACACGCCTTTTCTGCTTTGGTCAAATCCATGCCTCCTCAGCGAGCTCGCCCTACAGTCTCAAAATTTGTGACAAAACTTGATGGGTTATAGGAAGTCTCTCTCCCTCCAACTTTGCCCAGAATGGCTACTCTTGCCCTGGCTAAAAAAGGACTTATTGGGCAATTTACAGGACTCTGGCCCTCCCCAAAAACAGTCCAGAGGTGGGTGGAAAGGAATTGGATAGACAGAATTCAAGGGAAAATCTCTATCAAATTTTGTGAAAAGGGATATTTTACATTTCATTTTGAGACAAAGGAAGACAAGGATTTAATCTTCCATAATGAGCCTTATTTCATGGATTCCAGAGGTTTGTATTTAAACAAATGGACTCCGGATTTTGACCCAGAGCTTGATATTCCCAATGCGGTCCCTGTTTGGGTCCGTCTTCCTCACCTCCCCTTGCATTGCTGGGGAGACGAATCAGTTCATGCTATTGGGAATGTTGTTGGGAAATACATTGATCAGAGTGAGCTGAAAGATAACATGTAAGCATGTGTTCGCATCTGTGTAGAAGTTGATTTGGGCAAAGGCCTGCCAGAAGCCATCAAACTCAAGGTTGATGACTGGACGCACATTCAGCAACTTGATTATGAGCAGATCCCCTTCAAGTGCAAGGTATTTCACGAGTACGACCACTTTGCTAATCGTTGCACTAAACTTTCTAATGTAGAAAATACCCCACAAGAAGAACAATGGGAAATCTTTAAAAAAAAAGACAGCCCCTAACCCTAAACTAACCAACGAAGCTAGTCCTTCCTCTCGACCTCCCCCCATCTCTCCTATCTCTTCTCCCCCACCTTCATTTCCTCCCCCTTCTTCTCCACAACCACCCATATCCTATGTCCGCCAGCTGGATCCCCTTATTTCCTCTCCCTCCTCCAATCCATTTCATATCCTCTCTCTTCCTGAGGAATCCCCTGCTCTCTTGATTCAATCTGATCCTCCCTCTTCTCCCCTTCCCCAGGTCATTTGCTCCTCCCTCCATTCTGATCTTTCCCCTCTCAGAATCACCAGAAGCAATTCTAAGGAGCATGGATCCACTCTAGACAACCAAAAGAAGCCTGGAAGAAAGTCTGTTAAACAAAACAGGGATGAGAATGTGCAAAAAGACATAGCTTTGGGGCTCCAAAACCCCATTGAATCATATATTCAAGGACTAATAGACAAAGACACAGCAAACAAAGGCAAGGGAGGGAGAGCCACTCCTTGCATCTCTGATTTGAAATGATAAAAATTCTCTCATGGAACAGCAGGGGACTAGGGCACCCCTCCAAATTAAATGCCTTAAAGGATCTTATTAACCAAGAGAAGCCAACCATTGTTTTTATTGCAAGAAACAAAATAGAGACAGCTAGAAATGAACAAGATCATTGAATAGCATAAGCTACAAAGGATCTATATGTGATTCTAGAGGAGCCTTAGGCGGAATTGCTACACTTTGGCTTCAGGACGAATGGAACGGCACAACAGAAATAGTAGAACATCAATGGGTTAAGATAGTCTTGCAGAACATTATGAGTAGTCAACAGATTGTAATTTACAATGTTTATGCCCCGAATCATTATAGGGACAAAAACGTTTGTTGGGATTCCCTCAGCAATAACATAGCAGAAGAAGACAGCAGCAACATCATTTTAGGGGGTGACTTAAATCTCATTTTACATGCTAATGAAAAATATAGAGGAAACTTCACCCCAGATCCTTTTAGAAATCAGTTGGAAAACATAATGCAACATGGTGATCTTGTCGATATCATCCCAAAAAATCGTAAATACACCTGGAGCAATTGCAGATTGGGGAGAAAAAATATTATGGAAAGGCTCAACCAAATCCTGGTAAATATTTCCCTCCTTTCCACCTTTTTAGCTGTCAATGCTTCCATCCTCCCTTGTGTTGCTTCAGATCATTATCCCACTAGCTTAGCTCTTGAATCTCACTGCCCTCTGGGCCCTCTTCCTTTTAAATACAATCCTATATGGAATGACTTCAAAACAGCGAAAGAGCTAGTCTAGCAAACTTGGTGTCAACATGTTGAAGGATATCCAAGCTTTATCTGGGAAATCAAACTCAAAAATGTGAAGAATTCTCTGAAGAGTTGGGCCAAAACGCAATATAAAGAGCCAGAGAAAAAAAAAAAAAGAGAAGTGAAAGCCAAAATTGAAGAACTTCACCATCAAATAGAAAAACAAGAATATTATCAGACTGAAAAAAATCAAGAAGAAAATCTTTACAGCTAGCTATACAGTATCAGAAGAGAAGAGGAAGAAAAATGGCGAATAAAGTCAAGGCAGACTTCGTTGAAAAGAGGAGATAAGAACACAGCTTTTTTCCATAAGCAAGCCACTGTTGGGCAAATAAGAAATAATATAACAGTTATCATAGATAACGCAGGCACTCAACATAATGACCAAATATCCATCAAAAGTGTTGTCTCAGACCATTTCAAAAAGCTCCTAACTGAAACAAGGGAGGACGAAAACTACGCTGACCTCCTACAACATCTGCCAAAAAAGATTGCAGCAGAAACAAACGAAAGGTTGGCAGAAGAAATAAAAGAAGAAGAAGTCAAGGAAGCAATTTGGGGCCTCCAGCCAGACAAGGCTCTAGGGCCGGACGGCTTCCCTATTTGTTTTTATAGGGAATATTGGGAAATGATCAAAAAGGACCTCATCAAATACTTCAAATGGATACAGAGGAAAAACATAATAGGAGGCTATACAAATTCAACACATCTGGCCCTCATTCCAAAGGAGAACCGCCCCTCAAATTTTTCCTGTTTCCGGCCAATATCATTATGTAACTCTTCATATAAAATCTTCACAAAAGTCCTTGCTTCTCATCTCAAACCTCTATTGCCTATGTTAATCTCTGAAAATCAAGGTGGCTTTATGGCTAACAAGCAGAATTTAGATTCTATTCTCTTAGTCCAGGAAGCCATTCACTCAAGCCATTCTAGGAATGAAAAGGGCTTCATTCTGAAATTGGACTTGGCAAATGCCTTTGACAAGGTTAAACAATCCTTTCTATTTGTTGTTCTTCAAAAAATCGGCTTCTCTTCCTCTTTTATTGATATCATAAGAGCTTGTATCTCTGGCCCTTGGATAGCTCCTCTTATCAACGACGGACCCGGCCCCACCTTTCAATCCTCAAGAGGATTACGGCAAGGTTTTCCATTATCTCCCTACCTTGTCCTCTTAATGGTCGAGTCTTTGAGTTGTGTCCTTGACCATAAGCGACAGACAAGCGTCATCACTCGTATTAAATTTGAAGATGGAGTGAAAAACGTCAATCACTCCCAATTTGTTGATGCTACCCTGCTGATTGGAGGGGCATCCACAATCATAGCTTGAAGATTCAAATCTTTATTAGACAAATTCATGATATATTCAAGGGGAATGATTAATCACATCAAAATTTGTATTTATGGATGGAACGCCTTAGCTCAAACTCTTCAAAGCATTGCCAGCATATTTGGTGTGCCTTGCAAGTTAAACTTGGATCATTTCAACTATTTGGGAATGCCAGTGAGTATAGGAAATGCAAGAGCTGATGTTTGGGAATTAACTTTAGATAAAATGAAAAGAAAAGTCCAAAAGTGGGGAACCACTTGGCTCAACCCAGCTGGGCAATTGGTGCTCCTCAAATCGGGCCTTTCCTCTCTTCCTCTTTGTCAATTCTCCCTTGCCCAAGCTCCAGCTTCATTTCACTGCAAAATGGACAGTGTTCTCAGATTTTTCCTTTGGCGGGGAGGGAAAAACGAAAGGGGAAAATTCAATTGGATGGAAACAAGTCATTCAAAACCAAGAAAAAAGAGGTCTTGGAATAAGATATCCAACACTTACAAATTCAACCTTTGGCGGCAAGATAATCTGGAGGCTTATCGAAGACCAATCAGCTTGGTGGAAAAAAGTTTTGGAGGCCAAATACCTCAGTCCCCCAAGGCAGCAACTGCTTACAACTGAAATACCCAACAGAAACAGTAAAAGGATATGGAAACTCTGTAAAAGAGCCATCTTCTTTATGGCTCAAAATGTCTCCAAGGTGCCCAAAGGTGGCAGCAAAATCAACATTGGCACTGATAAAATTATGGGGAATCAGCCAATTTGCAGTCTTCCAGGTATGACTTCAATAATTCTCTTTCTTCAAAGCAAAGGAATACAAGTTTAGATCGAATTTCACAATGGGACGCAATCACCAACGCTTGGAAGAGATGGAGCCTTCCTCCCATCCCTCAACACCTCAAAGAGAACCTTGACAACT
Organism: Pinus taeda; assembly: GCA_000404065.3. Classification (NCBI taxonomy): domain Eukaryota; kingdom Viridiplantae; phylum Streptophyta; class Pinopsida; order Pinales; family Pinaceae; genus Pinus; species Pinus taeda. The sequence goes on from APFE030651571.1 coordinate 202,676, forward strand.
TCCAGAAACATCTTCACAACATTGCTCCTACAATTGAAAATGGCAAGGACGAATTCCGATGGGACCCCACTGGCACCATTTACTCAACACAAGCAGGCCATGATTATTTATGCAACAAGGACTACCCGACACCAACATGGATGCATTGGAAAACAGTGTGGAAATCAGAAGCCATCCCTAAGGTGAAAAGAAAAAAGAAAAAACTCTCACTGCAGAGAATCTTAAAAAAAGAGGTATTTCTGGACCTTCCAGATACCCTAATTGCCAAGAAGTAGGGGAGTCTATCCAACACCTCTTCATTTCATGCCCCTTTGCTTTTTCTTGTTTGAATAGCATTAACCCAATCGCACCTCCCATCTGGAACTCTCAGCTTTCCATTAGGGAAGTCCTTAACAACTGGAAAAAAACTACCCCTGGCAATCCATGAAAAACAACATTGCCAAGAGAGTGTGGGATGCCCTCCCATTGGCCCTCTTATGGAGGATCTTGATAGCTAGGAACAACAAGATCTTTAAAGATAAAGAGACCTCAATCAGGCATCTTTGTAGCAAGGCTAAAAGCCTTGCGATAGAAACCATCGCATCTAAGAGCACAAAAAAAATTGACATAAGAAGTCTTTGGGCTGAAGAAAAAGATTTCATAAGGAGCCTGATAGATAAGATTAATATCCATCCAGCAGTGAAAATCTGCAGCAACTTGGGCAGTACTCACAGTCAAAACTGGAAAATTCGACTAAAGCAGGACGATTTCAACAAATGGCTCCACACAAGCAACACCCACTCTTTGTTCTTTGACGGTGCCTCCAAATCAAATATGGGAGTAGGAGGCATTATCTACAATCCCAATGGCGAACCCTTAGTCACCTTCGAGTGGGGATTAGGGATCCTTTCAAAAAACAGAGTAGAGGCTCTGGCACTCTATCAAGGAATACTTCAACTACAGATTCAGGGAATCCAGAAAGCTATGATCTTCAGCGATTCTGCTATCATTATTAATTTAATGACTAGCAAGCGAAAAGCCTCCAATATCTTCTTACAACAAACCATCAGCAGATGCCAAGTCATGATCAATCAAGCTCAGGATTTTAAATTTTACCATATCCTTCGTACCATAAATCGGGAAGCTGATAAACGCGCGAGTCAAGCATGCATATGGTCAAAAGGAAATATCCTCTATAACAATGAGGACTTGTTTCAATTTCTTCCATGATTCCCATGATTTGTGAAAATTTGTCATATCTAGTGACTCGCATTTTTCTTAGGGCGTTCCCTGACCAAATCCAAAACAATCCCGAGGTTATCTGCTCTATGCTGCCAGAAATCCCCCCATTTCTCAGTGCAGACTCCTCTTCTTTTGTGAATTCATGTTACCCCTGTGGAACCCGTGATCGCCTCAGCTCCCTCCACGTGATTCAGTGCTTCACGCCTCACTACTCGTTTGTTACTTATACCAGGATGCTCCCTCTTCATTCCCAAGTCTCCCTTCCCATCTTCACTCGTTCCGCTGCTCTCCTGATTATTTCTTTTAGCGACAGTTTTCCTTTTTCCCCCATTGCTCTCTCCTCCTTACGCAGTCTCTTCCTTGCCCGATCCTATACTTCTACTCTTCCCGGGAGTCGATGGCCTCTGTTCTCTCCTCCCTATTTTTCTATCCCTTCTCCGCTCAAAGTACTTCCTTTCAAGCCTGTGTTGCCAAGGATTGCTTCTTCCCTACTTCATATTCTAATCTCCTATAATCATCCCTCCTCCTTATTTGCTTCAGCATCAGACTTTATTTTTTCTAAAATTTCTTATCGCTCTGCTCTCGATTCTCTGAGCCCTCTTTCCTCCCTTTTCTCTGCTCCTTAGATCCCTTGTTTGGTTTTCACTGTCTCGTCGGTTACAGCTTGCTGGAGCAGTATTTCAGCGTTTCTTCAGGACAGAGCCAAGGACCTCCAGAGGGCCCGCAACAAAGATTGTCTTCACTATCGAGACTTGTAGAAAGAACTTGAGCAAATCAGAACACATTAGTGCCTCTTGGATGAGAAAATTGATTCCGCTATTAGGATAATCACTACTAAAGGAACAGTCGATCTAAAGGAACAACAGGAAAGGAACAACGAAAAAGGAACAGCAAAAAAAACGGAACAACAGAAAGGAACAGTAGGAAAAACGGAACAGCAGAAAAGAAAAATGCAGCTCCAACAAGGTCGTCAAGCTTGAAGCAAGTCAGTGCCGACGACAAACCTGAAGAGGCCACTGCTCGACAGATCAGTCACATAAGTATAGATTAGATGTTTTGTAAAGTTTGTTTACTTCTTTTTCAGTTTGTCCAAATCTATTCCTGTGTCAGTACTTTTCAAGTTGAAAATGAAAGCAATTTAGCATAATGCTTTAATTTAATCCAGTTCCAAGCTCATCCTGCGAGCTCTACTCATGTAATACTTGAGCTTAGCCTCCCTATCTTTTTTTTTAATACAACCAGCAGCGGAATTTGTAAATATATTATATATATATTATTATATATATATATTATATATATATTATATATATATATATATATATATATATATATTATATATATATATATATATAATATATATATATATTCTATAACGGGTCGTCCGCTTATTCAACATTTGACAGTGTATATAAAGTAGAGTTGGAGTGGCCCCGCATAAAACCAATAGTATAGTAATACAGAAGGCACTAGTCTGATTCCCCTTGTGTAAAGGACCATGAAGACATGGACGAATTCCTTTTAGGGCATATATTTTCTTTCATGCCCACTGTTTTTACTTTTATTAGCTAAAGGAATAAATTAAACGTCTTTTGCTTTGGTATCTTTGCTTTTATTTGATTTTAGAGACATGATTTAATCCAAATAAAATTAATGAAGAGCTTTTTGGAATATTTTAAGATCGTACATTGCCCACGCTAATAAATTATTAATTTCAACTTGTGTATGCCATTTTATTTTATGATTATACGACATTTGATTATGGTTAAGATGACAATTATTTTTCTACATTTAACCTTTTAGATATTATATTATAATAAGAATTATTAAACTAGTTTGACTTATTAATTTTATATATTGTATTATAATAAGAATTATTAAACTAGTCTGACTTATTAATTTTATATTTAAGTTCTTTCTGTTTATCAATTTTATTATTTATCATTTTTCTATTAATAGGACAATTTATTATATAAAATTTTAAATAATTTTAAATTTTAAAATTAATATTATATAAAGAAATAATTATCATTTTGAAATAATTTTAAAATTTTATTATATATTATAATTTTAAGTTTCATTAAATGATATTATTAAAAATTATTAGTATATTTAAATAATATAATAATTTTACATAAAAGTAATAAATTTTTATAATATTAATAATAAATAATATTATAATATTAATAATATAATATAATATAATATGCTCTAATCATGTTTATGTGTTTAATGAATAATATTTTTAGTTAATATTTGGACAAGTTTGTGTTCGTTTTTTAGATGATATTTTGTTTTATTTTAAGACCAAAGAAAAACATAAGGAACTATTGGCATCAATTTTAGAATTGCTGATAAAACACAAGCTTTATGCCAAGTTCAATAAACGTGGTTTCTTTCACTTACAAGTTCAATACTTGGGACACATTGTTTTCAAGGAAGGAGTTGTAGTAGATTGTGTGAAGATCTAAACCATCATGAAGTGGCGTACTCCTCAGAATGTGACAAAGTTAGATCCTTTATGGGATTAGCTGGGTATTACCAGAGATTCATTCGGAACTTCTCCAACATTGGAGATCCAATCATGACATTGTAGAGAAAAGGAATTAAATTATAATGCACACTACAGTGTGTAACCAATTTTGAGGAATTAAAACATCTAACACAAGCACCAATATTGTGAATCACAAACCCAGAAAAGGAGTTTGTGGTTGGCACAGATGTCTGCAAGGAATGGCTCAGTGGAGTCCTAATGCAAGAGGGACAAGTAACTTGTTATGAGTCAAGGAAGTTGAATGAGCATGAGCTAAAACAATAGTGTATAGCTTGAAAGTGTGGAGGAACTATTTTCTAAGAAGGAGGTTTGTTTTAAATTCAAATCATGGAGGGTTGAGGTATTTATTTGACCAACCTAAGCTAAATGCAAGACTGTTAGGTGGCTAGCCATGATTAGTCAATTTTATTTTGAAATAAAATATATCAAAGACAAGGAAAACAAAGTGGTAGATGCACTTTGTAGGAGGGTGTAGGTGGCTCATGTGGTAGCCATCGGTACTTATGAGGTTGATCTTATGGAAAGGATTAGAGGCAATACATCAGGATGAGCATTACCATCAAGTGAAGGAATGCTTGCAACGAAAGCCAAAAGGAGCATTGAGTAAGACTTACTCACTCATAGATGAAGGTATGTTAAAATTCAAAGGTAGATGGCATATACCTTGTATGGGTGACTTGAAGAAGCTCATCTCTAATGAGTTTCATAAAAAACTATATTCCAATCATCCTAGCTATCACATAATGATAATAGCTATGAAAAATATGTAGTATTGGATAAGCATGAAAAAGGGTGTTTCTAAGTACATTGTTAAGTGCTTTGAGTGCCAACAAGTGAAAGTGGAGTGTAGAAAGCCAATGAGATTTTTACCACCAACCCCTATCCTGAATGCAAGTGGGAATTCATTTACATGGATTTCATCACAACATTACCAAGGACATGTAGAAAACATGATGCCATAGTGGTACTGGTGGAAACGATGAGTAAGGTAGCTCATCTTATAGTTGTCTAGTCCACCCATAAGGCAGTGATATTGTTTAGACTTTCATGAAATAAATATTTAAATTGCATGGTGTATCCAAGAAGATCATCTCAGATAGGAATGCCAAATTCACCTCAAGATTTTGGAAAGCACTACTTGTTGGATTTGGGACAGAGTTAGCATTTAGTACAACATATCATCCTCAAATAGATGGATAGACTAAAAGAGTAAACATGGTATTATAAGACATGCTATGAATGCATGTCATGCATAAACCTAAGAGGTGGGAAGATTTTCTACCTTTGGTAGAATTTTCCTATAAAAATGGGTACCATGAATCATTAAAAATGATTCCATTTGAGGCTCTATATGGAAGAACATGTAATACACCTATAAGCCAGAATGATCTAGTGAAAAGGGTGCATATTTCACCTAATATGCTGAAGGAAATGGAACAAGAAGAATTTTCTACTGGGAAGAACATGAAAATAGCTTAAAATAGGCAAAAGAGCTATGTAGATCAACAGTGAATGCACAAGGAATTTCAAGTGGGGGAACTTGTCTACTTCCGTGTTAGACCAAGGAAGAGTTCATAGATAATTAGATCTTGTGCTATGTTAGCACCAAGATTTTGTGGACCATTTTAGATCATAGAAAGAGTGTGGCTAGTGGTTTACATACTAGCCTTTCCACTCACAATGAAAGCACATTATGTTTTCCATATTTATTTACTTAAAAAGTATGTACATGATGTTGATCATGTTGTTCATTGGACTGTGAGATAGGTGGAATCTAGGGGAGAATTCTAGCTAGAGCCAATGTGCATTTTGGATCAAAGGAAGATCATACTCTGGGATCGAGTAATTGAGTAGGTCGAGGTGTAGTTGAGGAAATTTAGAATAGATGAAGCCACTTGGGAGATGGCTAATCATATGAGGGTATCATACCCATTTTTGTTTATGGTGTAATGAATGTGAAAAGAGTTGTGTATATAATGCTCATTGTAAAATTTTGTGTTTGGGTGTAGAACATTGAGGACATTGTTCCTCTAAGTGGGTGGGGTTTGCGACAACTCTTTTTGTTAACCTTCTTATAAATGTCACTATGAATCATAATTCATGTAAATAATGTGGAAATATAAATAATGACTGGCTAAAGGAGTGTACATGGATTCAGAGGTCCAAGGAGAAGCAGTTGCTTGTAAACCTAATCCAGTGCATTTATGTTATCACATATCTCGTTGATGGATTAATGGTATTTATGGTGCAAGCATTGAATAAAATTATAGGGTAGTATGTAGTAAAGGACACATAAACACATATAATCCCTGGCTCGCAAGACATGTTTTGGAAGTCAACACATACGGTGTGAAAGGGTGAAAGCATTGCTGGTGGTAGGAAGAGAGAGGGAATCCTCAGAGACACACACATCGAGCACAATTATGCAAAATCATATAAATAAATCAGATACTCTTAGATGTGCAAAGGGAACTTTAAGAGAATTTTTTGAAAGAAAAGGCCGAAATCATAGTGTATGGACATGCTTGAAAGCATTCTGAGGAGAGTGGTGTAAATCCGAAGGTTGTTGTGTTGAGAAGGTGGAGTAATAGTGGACTCTGGATTCCTACCCAACCGGTGGAGACACTACGTACTTTGGTACTTCTTGTGGCATTCCATAGGTGGAGACCTTGAGGGTGGAATTTGGATCCCTGTGAAACCTATCAGGTGAAGGCATGGTGTGCTTTGGATTCCTTTCGGGTTACAGGTGGAGACACTATGGACTTTGGATTCCTATAGTGTGAATCAGGTGGAGACAACGTGGGTTCCAGATTCTTGTAGTGATTTTTAAGTGGAACATTGTATGATATATATACCCTTAATTGATTGTTGGTTGGAGCACTATGTGCTCTAGATTCCCTGAAGTGTTTGATTGGGTGGAGACATTGTGGGTTCTAGATTCCAATGAGATTTGGTTGAATTGTATTGGTGTAAGTTCCCTAGAGAACTTAACTCCTCAGTATCTAAATTTGGTTTGGGGGAGGACAACAACAAGAAATATTGTAGTGTAGTTGACCTATGGTTGGGTGGAGAGTTGAAATCCCTCCCTTAAGTGCTAGTTATTTAAGCTAATCAGGTAAGTATGCTTGCTTGTACATATGTCGAAACTATAAATGGTGAATGATATCTTCATGATTATGAAAATTGATATATCAGTACTATACATGGTAGAATGTGTGATTCTAAATGTCTACATAAAATACTTATGTGAATGTCTCATATTTTTTAGGGGCATTCAGAACTTGTGTTTTCGATCTGTTCCTAAGCTACAAAGTTAGTGCATGATCTTATGAATGCTAAATGTGTTTAGTTAACTGTTATAATGTATAAATTCCATTGTTTGACATGGTCATGTATGTTTGATTGATTAAGACTATTGATGGTCTTTTTACTGAAACATATGGTTTATTAGTTGTTCTAATAGGAATGTGAAGTACCTATTTTGGGGTAGGAAGTGTTTTTGTTGATATATTTAAGTTGCACAGTAATGTAGTCGTGGTTTGGATTGATTTTTTGCATGTTAGTGGACACACTAGTAGTTGCACTAATGTATTATGGACATGAAAAGATAAATATAATGTTGGTGTTGAAATTCAAGTTTCATTCATGTGAATATTGGTGTTATGAGAAATATTATAATTCAAGGAAACCCTGAGAAAAATCCCTTAAATCCTCAACATTTCTAAGTCTAAAGTATTGTAGAGAGCCAAACTTATATCTAGGGTTCGATAAGTCCTGGGTGGTGATTTTTATCTAGGTTAGATGCTTTTCAATTTTGGTGGATACATTTGAAAGTCTTGACATTCAGGGCATTTGTATTTGTGCACTTTTGTGAGTGCACCAAATTTGGGGAGTAACCTGGATGACTTGAATAAAAACAAGGAAAAGTGGGGAAATTCGAGTGAGACTCATTTGAGATTATAAAGGCTTAGAGACAGATTTTTTGTGATTGGAATGTGTGCATTCCATAAATTATTTCCAAAAGGTTGGCCATCATCGTGAGAGGCAGATGTGTCTAGGGATCTAGGACATCCCAAGTTGAGGAAAAGGCATGAATGCATAGAACCCAAGATTTGGGATAGAACTGCATAAGAGCATGGAGCTGAAGTGATCCAGATATATCTAGGGATCTCAGAGTCTGGGAGTTTTTCCAGTTGCAAACATTGTGCACACTCAGATGTCTTCTACAACTAGATATGAAGGGATTCTTTTCTTTTCACGAAGGTTAAGGTCCTATGCCACGTGCATTTTAATGATTGGAAAGTGCCACAGATGAATGACCACTAGTTGCGAGAATGCCATGAAGATGTTATGGAAACATGGCAGGATCATGTTAATCACACTTGGTTTCCCTGTGACGTCGAGTTGTTGATGTGGTAATGGTTAGTTGGAAAATATTTGAAAGGGCGTAAATTTCAATCCAAAGATTGGATTGGGGTGAAACTTTATATCCCATAAATCCTTAAATGAGATGAATTTGATGGTGTTGTACAAAGTTAAATTCCACAAACTTTGGAGGAGTAGAATATTTTGCAATCCCATATCCATAGTGATACCATGGAAGTTGGATTAGTTGCAAGTAACACCTCCCATCAGCCTAGGAAGACCAAGGAGGTGGGAAGAAATGTTACAAAATAGTGGTAAACCTAGCCTTTTGAGACCTAGATAATTCACATGTTAGTTTTAAATAGATTCACATATCTCAACCAACTCATGAGAAATTCACTTCTATAGTTGAAAACATTACTCCATTTATGGTAACATAAATATTGATGGAGTCTAAAAATGATGCATTTAAGAATGGGTCTCCTAGCTAAGTCAGGATTCGCCTAATGTAGTTAGGTATAGTCTCCTTTGTGAATACATGATTCTCCTTTATGAAATATCATGATTTTAACTTCAATATGAACATGGGAACTATTAAATCATGAAGGAGATATTTATATTGAATTTTTCTATGGGTGTAATCATTTTCCATTACTCTCCCTCCATTGGGTCCCCTCTTCTCATGACATTATTAAAACCATGAAATGAGATAAACTATGATGTATTTCATCCTTATTATACCTTCTTGACCTCATGTATCAAGGGGATCTTATATAATCATTGGTCCACCAAAAACCAACAAATACCTTGGTCGAAGGAAGGATATCAACAGACTCTCAATGCACTAATTGAAAATTAGAATATCTAAATCAATTAATCAGTTTAATGTGAATATACTTAAGTTTTGAGCATCACACTACTATTACCTATAATAGTGATGACACTTAGTTGTTGATTAATAATAAAATCAAAGGATCTTTATTGTTATTATATGAAAACACATAATCAAAGGATTTTGACATGAGCCTTTTCATCAACAACATGCATTTACTTAGTGTTTTGCACATGGTTTAAGATCAATACATATTGAATCCTTCTTGTCATGTTTCTCAAGCCTAGATAAATCCATGGAAACTATAAATCTAATAAGAAATGACTTGTTGCATTTACTTTTTCTTCTTTTGTAAGTGGCCTTTTGTTAGCTAACTACAATAATTGGAGTTTGGATTGTTATTTGTTGTAGAGTGTGTCTTGGGAAGGATAAACCATGTGTGTGAGAGTATTGGATAAACACATTCTCCACGTTTTATAATACCCTTGATTTAACAATATCATTTTCCCCTCATGCACCATTTCCTCTCCCCCTACATCCCTTGAACTCTATCATTCATAATGATGTTTTTTTTTTAATGACTTTATACGGTGGTTTTAGGCTTACTTTTCATTATATCTAAATTGAGTTTGTGCTAACAAGAATTTAAGAATATATTTTGAAACAAATTGTTGTACATAGAAGTATCAATATCACAGTTTTAGGCTTACTTTTCATTATATCTAAATTGAGTTTGTGCTAACAAGAATTTAAGAAGATATTTTGAAAAAAATTGCTGCACATAGAAGTATCAATATCACTTTGTTTGAATGTGTAAGTCACTCAAGAAAAATGACTTACTTTCTTTCATCCCAGGATACACCAAGAGAGATATTAACATGGCACCAATATTGAGTATATCCTCCATTCTTTTCTTCAAGGACTTTCTCATTCAATGTTATTTTGGTTCTTAATATAATTTGGAGATTTAGAAGAAACACAAGTACCACCCCTTTTATTTACCTATTGTTTTTATCAAGACCAATTACTTTATAGTGGGATTAGTGTGAGAATATTATCTAAAATCGTAAACAACAATATCCATGATATGTAAGATAGTTTGCATATCACTCAACATAGGTTTCCCAAGTATACCTAATTTATTCAATGTCTTATGTATTCTCAATGTCCTCGGTTCAGTGTCCTCAGATCCTTAAGCATTTAGGGTATCATAAGCATCATCGACATTGTAAGTGTAAATGAGTATCATATGTGATCATGTTATGAATACTGAATTATTGGGCTTGGACAAAGATATCCACCATACTAAATTGTTATTAAAGGTCATATCTCTATTCATGTACTAGATTATTTGTGATCTAATAAACATAATTTTCAAAGTGAGTTTTTCTTGCTATGATAGGACTCCCCACTCTAAACCTTTGCGTTGATGCGATACTTGTATGCTTCATTAGTGTTATGAATTTTATTTTATTATTATTTCTTTTATGCTAACATATTAGGCATTTTTTATAATAATGAATAAATAAAGATAATATTAATCTTTTTATAAAATTACCATTTATTAGTTAAAATCATAGTTATATTTATTTTAAGCGATGTACTAATTATAATTTAAATGCATTTCCATTATGCTACTACTGAAAGTACAATAAGAGATCATTATCACTTTCGTGAACATGATATTTTCTTGTAGTAATAAACCTGATTTTTTTTTACACATTCTTAGGTAAATAATTTAACCTTAAATTTTGAATTAAAACTCCTTACATAAACAATAATAATATTAATTAATTAATTGCAAAAGAAGAATGTCATAAAAGGCAATTAAAAATTATTAATATATTGAAGTTTTTGAAAATAAATGTGTCTTTCTAAATGCTTTGTAATATTAATGCAGACTCTTCTGCCTCATTAATATCCACTTTAACATTATTTCCATTATTTGTAGCACTTTAAAAAGTCTCTTCTAATTTTTCGATTAAGTGAAGTGCAATTTAATAGAGAAATCAATATTTTTTTATATGTAAATATGAGTTATACTGAGAATAAATAAAAAGATGTAATGAGGAACTTGAAATTATATTTATTTTTTTATATAATTATGTATATAGTTAGTGATATCATGTTCCTGAGGTTTTCTTTATTACTCTTTAAACGTAAATATTGCTATGAAAAATAGATAAATACCCACAATTACGAGGGTTTCATAGGTTCTATAGTTTTTTTTTCATTCACTGATCTTAGATGGAGTATGTTTAGATAAATGTTAATGTTTTTTACTCATAAAATTTGCATCAACCTCATTGTTGAACTGAGAGTGCTTAGGATTATATTTTCCTTTTCTCTTCAATGTTTATATACATATATTTTCTAAAATTGTTAAAAGGTTTTAACATTACGCACCAATGGACGCATATAATATGATCAACTTCTTTTATGTTTAATAAAATAGCAATTTGTTAAGTATCAGTTACGTTGTAAGGTGTTTCTTTCTGAAAAAATCTCTTATTTGTAAGGTGTTTCTTTCTTAAAAGAACTCTCTTATCTACCTTTGTTTCATAATATGTTCCATTCAACCTTTTGTTAGACGATTGGGTTATGATTATTTGTTGATTTGAATTGAATGATGGTTGCTACTCGGTCCCAAGTCCATTTATTTCCTAACCACTTTCCCAACTGCACAAATGACTATGGCAGATGCATACCATGGTTTGCATGTGTCTTGCACCACTAGCCTCATTTCCCAACCGCACAAGACTGTGGCAGATGCATACCATGATGGTTTGTGTGCATCCTGCAACATTGGCCTCGCTTTCTAGAGCTTGTAGAAGGGGGTACGTGGCATCCATCTTACAGAGACTCAAGCTAGCACTACATTAGATAATCAAAGATGTGGAAATATTAACTTCATATCTCGTTTGGTTATTTATAGCTCGAGGATTCTTGATAGTTCTAAAATTGTGTTGGATATCTCATTATTTTGTGTTTCCTCCAGTGGCTCAGGAGTTTGCTAAAATCACAATTAATATCATACTTAAAGGTGATGTGGCTGCTAGAGGATATGCAAAAGAAGCCAGTGCATTGCAAAAATTAGTAGATGCAGTGGATGAGGGAGTGAAAATGCTTTGTGAAATCTTCATAAGATCATAATAATCCAATTTGTCAGATGTCTAGATGACTGAATTTCTTAAAGATCTTGGGTTCCATAACGAGATAACAAAATGCTTGGTAGATTACTACAGTCAATGATTCAGGGAAATAAGGGGTCTGGTTGCAGTTCTAAGACTTAATGTGTCATCATACAGAAAGATGGAATGATGACTTCATGTGCAGGTTCTAGAAATACCCCTCTTGAAACTGTGGAGAAAATTGAGTAACATTATTCTTGTAAATTGAATCTAGATATGTTTGAAGCTATCTTGTGGTCTCTTCCTTGACTCGGCATTATGTGGATGTTTCTTTATGTGGATGTTTCAAAGAAGAGGGGTAAGACGTCACACCCTGGTACATCAACATTGGTAACTAATTGTTCTATTATTATAACTATGGTTAATTATTGTTAGAGGATTTTAATGATTCGGTTAAAAACAATTATGAGAGAAGGGAAAGAAAAACTATTTAATTTTCTATTATAAATGTAATTTACATATGCATGTACATGCACTCGTTGATAGTTATAAATCTGATAGGGAAAACTCAAAAGAAGAGACTTTAGAAGAGGTTAATTAACTACCAAACAGTTAAGCATTTGTGATTCTTGGCCTTCCTTTCTTGAGAAACAAAGACGTCTCAGTGGAAAGGAAGGAGGTTCTAATTTTTTTTCCAACTTCCTGAGGAGGAAAAGAAGATGAAAATTCAACCAAGAAGAGCAGTGAAGATTGTAGGCAGAGGAAAATTCTTGAGATGGGCTGGACCCAATGGAATACCTCACATAGAACTACTTTGGACTGGATTGGTAGAGGTCTTGAGATCTGCAAAGTATCTCAGGCTGGGAAAAATTGTTCTAGTAGTTGGAAGCTCGGGGGGGTGGGCATGCCGAGGGGGGGAATGCAGACGTCATTGTCAATCCCATTGGAAGGGTGGAGGGTACTCTTCCTATTGAGTTATTCCTAAACTAATAACCAACAGATAAGTATAAGTATATTAGTCATTTTACCGTGTTTATTTCTTTTCTTGAATATAGACAGTAATGTATGTACATTGTATAATATGTTTGAGTTCGAGTTCAATGTAGAAAGTGTGATTTTGTAAAGATGAAAAAAAATAGTAGCAGATACTATAGTTGACAACTAAGTAGGTTGTCAAGTAAGTATAATCATTAACTCTTTTTATTTTAATGGGTTTGTCCTAGTTGTCAGAGACTCAGTTAGTTTGGCCCTTAGGCTGCAACCAAGGGCTAAACAATTTGGTATCTTGAAGAAATAAATTAAAAACCCTTGCAGGAGAAACTACCTAAGAAACTATAAATAATAGGGTAATGATTGATTATACTAAGTATGATATAAATACACCAGGAATAAAGAAACAATAGAAAGGAAATTGTACTAGATACTAGAAACTTGAAAAGATAATGTGGTCACACACACAAACTTTGGAAAATAATCATAAAACTATATACAAAAACTCGGAAAATGTGAATACATTTGGAGATAATCATAACATACAAACAAGAATTCGGAAGATGTGAATACATTTGAAAATAACCAATATATATATATATAAACAATAACTCAGGAGTTGTAGGGATATTATAAATGTAACCAAATTTACTAGAAATTGAAGAGAAGCCATTTCTTGTTTTTTAACAGTGATTTCCATAATCATGTGAACTAAAATAGGAAACAGTTCGTGAACTAGTTGAATAAGAGAACTATAGTTCTATTGGGACCAATAAGTCTTGCTTAACTTAACAAAATAGCTTCAATAAAACCAAATAAGCAAGTCCTTAATAATTTAAAGGAGCGGCCAAAGTTCTTATCTAAAACCCTCGGCTTAATTAACAAAAAATAATCTGAATAGGGAATGAACACATTTAATTCAATAACAAAAAAATGTAACAACAAATTGTGTACAGTGTCAACATAGAATCTATAATGAGACTTGAAATTTAGAGGGCTTGACCAGTGGTCATCCCTTTGAAAACATTTACATCTATCCAATGAATGCAAAGCCTTTGTCTAACCAAGCTACGAGGGCCACCCTACCAGAAGATGCTAAAGGTTGCAATTTCGGATTTCCAGTTTGACTTGAAGATGCTCTGCCTTGAGAGTAGGTATTTGACCCAGTTGAACAAGAAATAGTGTTAGACCTTCGTGGATTAGCATTGATTCGCGAAATTGGAGAACTAGAATTTCCCTAAAGCATTGTAAAACAGTGAACTTAGCAAAAATAGGAAATACGATTTATTGATCATTACCCCTTGGGAAAACTAAAAGATACCAAGAGAACTCCTAAATAAACTTTCCGAAACTTCCATCAACAGCAATAAAGAAAACATCCTTTCAACTATAACAGATACTCATGAAAATTTGCTTGAACTAAAGAGAAGAATCTTATGCTCCAATTGCTTGAACTAAACATAAGAAGCTTGTGCTCCGAACATTAGGGATTCATCGAGACAAGTGCTGTTGTAAATACCACAACTCTTGACAGTAGAAGAAAGAAAATTTGCATCAAATTAATTTACCATAACTACACAAAGAATGAAATAAGGATAATGGAGAGAAAGATTTAGTAATAAAAAGTAGATCCATTTTACATGTAGAGTGAGAAGTGTCTAGCCCTTGAGATTGTTCTACTTATTACTTGTGGCACATAAATCACTCCACTCTGTAGTGTACTTGTCTCAGAAATGTGTTAAACACAGGGAGCATCTTGCTTTAGTGAAGGAAAATGTGGAGTGCCTAGGGAGTCATAAGCATGTCATTGCATTACAAGGCAATCTTAGGAATAGAAATGCATATGTGATGAGAAAATGCCTTTGGAAAACCAACAGTATGCACCAAAAGAAGTGAAAAAGAGAAAATATGTACCAACATTACTCTGGCAAGTAGAAGAAGAAAATAAAAGAAAATATTAAACATTACATTACAAGTGTCTTTGGATGCAATAAATTTTATTTTATATATATATATATATATATATATATATATATATATATATTATATATATATATATATATATATATATATAATATTTAACTTTTTAAATATACATTTTATTTTTAATTTTATCTTGTTTTCTCTTATTAACAATCTTACACACAATGAATTTCTACTTTATTAATGCAGTCTAGCTTCAAAGGATCTCTCACTAAGTTCACAAATTCACTCACTTATATATAAGATCTAATCCTAAATGTTGAAAGAGCTATTAATGGAAACTCCAAGGGAATAAACTTAAACTAAAAGAGAATAATATGTGATCCGGCAATAAATCATATTCATTAAAATGTTTTAACATAGACATATAAACAAGTTTGAGAGATATTTATTTTTTAATCTTATTAAATTCTTAGTAATTATTTAATTAAATAGTCGTTAATTATTATAACATTTTTTTTCCAAATTTTAATAATAAATATTATTTTTCCTTATAACATTTTTTATAGATTTACCATGGTTTTTTGAATATATTATTTCCTAAATTCATTATTATTTTGTGAACCTTCTCCGGGTAACTTTATAAATTTACAAGTTTTATCACTTATATATCTCTCCGTGAAATTTAATTCCAATAGTATACTAAAAAATTGATCAAAACTTTAAAAGAGTAAATACCAAAAAAAAATTAATATAACCATACTAGTAACTCAATAAAAAAAATCATATCCTTTAAAATACTTTAACATAAATACAAAACAGGTCATAGAAATATTTATCTTCATACACTATAAATCCACCAGTGACTAATTGAATAAGTAATTGTCTGTCAATTAGCATAGAGCATTTTCGAATTTGTTAAAACACTTTGAAAATATATTCATAAATATATAAACGAGACTTAAAAATATTTATCATCATACATAATAAATAATTATTAATCATTACAATTAATAATAAATAATTATTAATCATTACAATTAATAATAAATAATTGAAGGCTGGTTTAAGTATCTTTTCCGTGACAAACATGTCAGACGAGACAATGACTTCACAATCGTAGACAATGACATTCCAGCTTTCTTCGTTTCTTCACCCACTTTTTCCTCACGTAAAATGTGTTTTCTAGGGTATAATGAATTCAACAATATCGTGGAAAAGTTGTAGAACAGTCTGTACATCACTGAAATTTTCAAACGTTTACTCCACTGATGCGACATATCAATAATAATAATATTAACCGCGCCGAGCCATATTGCTTTGATTTGATAATGTGAACGAAATGATTCGTTGTAATGATCAAACAGTTATAGGAATAATTTTCAAATTTACCATGCTAGGTAAATGTAAAAAAAAAACTGGAACTATTACTTACGTTTTTTTTTATGGAAACATATGGAATTAAACGATGGATTAAATGATATAGTAAATAGCCTTTTTGTGAAAAGTTATTTACTTCTGCTTGTCTAATTAAAAGAAACAGTTGCCCATTAATAAGGGGCAGCCCTAACTACCTTTTCTTTTCCATGGTATTGGGAACAAGAAAAGGGGGGGAACCTGGGCTGTTGAGGAACAGACAGGAAGATAGAGAAAGCAGAATAAGGAAAAGGGGTACTATGTCTGGTGAGGACCAGATGGTACAGGCACTGCTGTGCAACATTTTGCATCACTGTTAGCATGCACCACTTTGCAAAAGGCAGTGGCCTGCAAATAAGCTTGGGGGAGAGAATCAGGTCTGGGTGACTGATCTCGAGGTTGGGAGGATAACAGGCTTTACCGAGTTCCTCCAGATTGGAGGATATTAGAGACTAAAGCATGCTTAATACAGGTAATTACATTATAATTACAGTGTTTAATGGTTACAAATCCTTCTCCTTTAGAATCTGGCAGAATTAGTATTGATTGTAATTAGGACCTCATAGTAAAATGGTGAGGAATAATATTAACTGTGACTGAAATTTCATAGTAAATTTGTACAGAGTAATATTAGCTGTAATTTGTAAGTTCATAAGTAGACTGTGAAGGTATGATTATTACCTGTGCAGGATATTAATAACTATGAATGTGCCTTTAGGGTACAATAATGCAGGTGATGATAACTGTGCTTGCAATTAGTTTAAAATCTATGCAAATGACATTAGTAAAAAGAAAGGGAAACAGATTTAGAACATATACATATAATGAGATGAGTAAGCCGAATGTATAGTTTGTTGACCAACAACTTATTAGAACAATTCTCAGTCCGAACCCTTGTCGGACAAACCCAAAGATATGTGACAGCAATCGACATCATCTTAAAGAATATAACCGTAGGAAGCAATATTACGTCTGCTAAATGCAAAAATCATGGCTAAGTGAGAAATGAAACATTATGACCACGCGAACAGTAGAAAGCTGTTGAAATAGGAACTGGGTTCCTTCACAAGATACCGATTAATCTATATATAATCATAGTGACCTTAAAAGTAGAATTGCGAGACTTAAGCCGAGAGGCTAGCTAGCTTCTGTGCGCGCAGTACTCCTGTTATAATGTACAGGTAGTTGGAATCAATAGCACGCTTCAGAAAAACAAAAGAAGGAATAAAATAACAGAAACACCCCATGGTAACCGAGACGGAAACGTCTGGTAAATATACTTACAAAAAGAATCGACCTGTGAACATATATACGTAGGGTAACAGAAAATCTCAAATCGTTCATTGTAATTAACCTACCAATGGAACCTGGGGGTGCAACAGAGGGAAAACATATGCATTCATACCCTGTAAGCCGCAGACAGTTTCTTCCTAAGGAAAAGAAAGCATGAAAATGAAATAAGTATAAACCGGCATGATATATTTACAGAATGACTTGTAGAAAGAAACAACCTGACATTCAGGCGAGTATCCTTTATAAATATAAGCGGCATACACTTCTGAAACATGTTATCCAGAACTAATTCATAGCATTAATACAGAGTCGCGGATGCAAAAAAAAAGGAACACATGAAACCCTCATAAGATAGCAAATAGCCATATAAATTAACCAAGGTGTAATAACAGACCGCTTAAACCTTGAAATATTTAACAATGTCAAGCAGTGGAGCTGAGTCTAGATAACTACCGATAGCATCACTGAATGGTGCCAAAATAAATGATACATCGAACCCCAAGGGTTTCAAATCATATTTATAACGCTACAGACTGTGTAGACCAAAGACAGACCCTAGCTACTCGCTCGAATAGACTCGAGAATAAAATACAAATGACAGAAAAGAGATGCAGGATTTCACAACTGCAAGAAAACCAGTAACTTAATGCCGTCGAAGGGCCTCACAGCTCGATCAATCATAGAGAGAAAAAGGGACTCCTAGCAGTAAAATAAAAACCGGGTTCAGGGTTCAGACAATCAAATTGGGACCAGCAATGATAAGTCGTAGTTAGGGTAAACTTACCCGGCAATGGAGGTGAAATGGAACTCGTCAAACCCTGTCAACGCTGAACTCCATGCTCGGTGCTCTGCAGTAAAAAGAAAATCCAATGCATCATCAACCCATTTCTCTCGATTAAGCAGCATGTAAGAATTAAACTCTATTAGGGTAAATAATTTAAAAGAACACAGAATTGATATACCCTTAGGATGCCGAGCAGTGTTGGCGGTCTCATGTTTCCAGCGAGTCGCCTTACGCAGGCAGCAAATTGCTATTAGCTGAATTCATAGTAGACTAATATGGCCGATCAGAAGCAGTGAGAACCGCTCTCAGTGGATCGCGGTTGCAAGGCAGACTGCGCTCAAACAGAAACCCCAAACCCTAAGTGAGCCCTTTTTAAACAGCTTAGGTAAAAGACCACCGTAGATCTTCAGGAATGGATCTGGAACGTTCGTTGCAGCAGGATCCCGAGGTAGCGGCGGGTCGTATCGTAGCAATTACTGTCACAGCTATCACTGTGGGCTTTTACAAGCAATGTATCCAAGGAAATCCCGAGGAGTCTGACCATTACTGTCCGAATGATAGAGAGATACACCTCTCGAATAAATGCATGAGACAGGTGGCATCGGTAATGCCAAGTGGCTTGGTTAATCTGCCACTTCAACATAGCACCATTTAACAGTCAACGTAATCATATATTAATACTCAGGTTATCAAACAATACAATGTGCAAAGGTAAGTTAATTTGTGCGCAATGGTAAGTGACATTTGATAAGTTACGTATAAAATAAAGTAATTTTTTTTTTTACTTGGATATTCACGTAGATGGGATTATGACATATGGTATCAGAGCCCAGCTACAGCACTGTGGCCTCTGGGCAAAACAGCAATGACAAAATAAGGACACTGTATTAAATAACTAATAAAGGTCATTACCGATAATATTCTTGAATGTTTCCTTCTATTGCTGGATGAGATATAGGTTTCAGGATTTGAAGACGAAGACATGAGGAGAGCGGATAACATAGCATGAAGACCTGTAATGGGACAAGGTGGTCCAGAGAATAACCCGGAACTCTGGGTGCAACCTGGGGAGGAAGCCAGAGTTACGAATCAAGTAATTTTGGAAACAGTGCAAGAACTAAAGAATGAGATGGCTCGACTTCGGGAAGACAATGCTCGGATAACAATGGAACAAGAAAGAATCTTAAAGAGTTTGTCTGATAAACAAAATCAATTACCAGCTAATCCCAACGCAGAACAGCAAAGGATGTCTGAAGAGTAGAACCATCACATACCCCCCGAAGGATCGGAGGAACTGGAAGAACGCTCCGATAATGTATTTGACCAGCAAACCTCAAAAAGACAAAAGGTAGAATTACAAGGGGAATTTCGCAAAATTAAACCACCACATTTTGATGGGGAACAAGAGGAAGCGGCGGAAGCCTAGATCATTAATATGAACAAGTACTTCCATCTTTATGAGTATGATAACAACCTTAAGGCGCGACTGGCTATTTTTCAATTACAAGGAAAGGCCACCTTATGGTGGGAGGAGGTAAAAATAGTAAAGGGGGTCACTGAACAAAATATTACATGGGACAATTTTCAGAGATTCTTTAAAGAGCGATATTTGACAGAACGCTTCTATGATGAAAAAGCAAGGGAGTTCCATGATTTGCGGTTAGGACAGCAGACTATGGACGAATTCATCACTCGCTTTACATCCTTACTCCATTATGTACCATACATAAGGGAAGAAAAGGCAAAGGTCCAACGATTTGTTAGCAGTTTGCCACCCTATATGCGAGAGAGGATTGAATTTGATAATCCAAAATCAATGGATGAAGTAATCCGCAAAGCTAGAATTTGTTATCAGCAAAGTAAACAGAAAGGGGAAATTACTAACATAAAATGGAATGAGAAAAGAGGATTCAAGATAGGGGTAAACAACAAAGGGAGTCGCGGCAATGGCAGTAAAGGAAATGGCAAAGGAGCAAGCAGCAGATTTGCACCAAGAACTGCATTCAAGTCAAGAAATACAAATGAGTCCAAGGTTAGCGAACAACAACCTAAGTGGGACAATGACGGCACAGCAAGACCCCCGGTACAGTGCTGGGGTTGTGGAGGACCTCATTACATTAAAAACTGTCCACAGTGAAAAGGAACTGAACAATTATCCCAAATCCATGAAACGTCAACAGTGGGCGAGGTTGGTCGCAGTATACCCAGAATTAACGCAGCTCTGGAAGACCGTCAGGCGGAATACCAGCCAACAATGGTCGAGTTCGAAGGTAAAATTTCAAACCTTACCATATCTGTTTTAATTGACCCTTGGGCTACGTTAAGCTATGTGAGTCCAAAGATAGTCGAACGTTGTAATTTACAATCTGTCAAATTTAAAAATCCTTGGTTAGTGCAACTAGCTACCGGAGCCAAGCGAAGGGTAATAGCCAAAATCAGCGATTGCTCATTTACCATAGCAGAGCAGCCAGTGACAGCTGATCTGAATGTACTCCCTCTTGGATCCTATGATATTCTAATCGGCATGGATTGGTTAGAAAAACACTGGTCATTAGTTGATTGCAAAACTAAGATCATTTACTACAGAGATCAGCAAGGAAACAGGAAAGAAATGCAAGGAATTAAACAACCAGTGCAAGTTCGCCCGATAACTGCCAACCAACTAATGAAATGCATACGGAAGGGGTGTCAGGTTTATGCTATCCAAGTAGGATATGCAAATTCCAAAGATAAATCAGTTTCCTTGAACAGTATTCCTGTAATACAGGAATTTACAGATGTATTTCCAGAGGAGATTCCCGGACTACCGCCACGAAGGAATATAGTTTTTACCATTGAACTGGTACCTGGGGCTGCACCAGTATCAAGAGCACCCTACAGAATGAGTACACCGGAGCTGACAGAACTGAAAATGCAATTGCAAGAGTTATTAGATAAGGAGTATATTCGCCCTAGTGTATCTCCATGGGGAGCTCCAGTTTTATTTGTCAAGAAAAAGGACGGTACCCTCCGGATGTGTATCAATTACAGACAATTGAACAAGTTAACCATCAAGAATAAGTATTCCTTACCCCGGATCGATGAACTGTTCGACCAAGTGAAGGGCGCAACAGTGTTCTCCAAGATCGATTTGCGATCAGGCTATCATCAAATCTGAATTAAAGATGAGGACATCGCTAAAACAGCCTTTAGAACGAGGTATGGGCATTATGAATTCGTGGTTCTGCCGTTTGGGCTAACCAACGCCCCTGCAACTTTCATGTGTTTAATGAACGGCATTTTTCATCCATACTTGGATCGATTTGTGCTAATATTCATTAATGACATATTAATATATTCACGTACAATCGAAGAACATCATGAACATCTCCGAGTGGTACTACAGACCCTTCGAGAGCATCAATTGTATGCACAATTTAGTAAGTGTGATTTCTTTAAGGAGGAAATCCAATATTTGGGTCACGTGATCACAAAGGATGGAATTGCTGTAGACCCAGAAAAGATTAAGGCCATAATGGACTGGCCTGTACCAAAGGACGTAGTGGATGTCCGATCTTTTATGGGATTGGCTGGGTATTACAGGAGATTCATAGAAGGCTTCTCGAAAGTAGCTTTTCCCATTACCTCATTGCAAAAGAAAGGGAGGGCATTCCAGTGGACCCCAAATTGCCAAAAAAGTTTTGAGCAATTAAAACATCTACTCACTACAGCACCAATTTTAAGTATAGCAGATCCTCATAAGGATTATGTGGTCTGCACAGATGCCAGTAAGGAAGGATTGGGAGGAGTCTTAATGCAAGAAGGCAGGGTAATTGCATATGAATCACGTAAATTAAAAGAACATGAACAGAAATATTCTGCCTATGACTTGGAACTAGCTGCTGTTATACATGCTCTAAAGATGTGGCGGCACTATCTTATGGGCAGAAAATTTTTACTGCTCACCGACCACCATAGTTTGACCAGCTATTTCAGCGAGCCTACTTTAAATGCTAGACAAGCACGGTGGATGGATTTTTTGAGTGGTTTCGACTTCGATATAAAACATTTGCAAGGGAAAACAAATAGAGTAGCAGACGCTTTGAGCAGGAAAGTGCAATGTTTGTACGAAGTTTCCATTTCTGGATGGGAAAACCCCTTTTTAGACATAATAAAGGAAATTTCAGAACAAGATATAGAATATCAGCAGTTAAAACAGCAAATATAGCAAGCTGCTGGAAGGGACAGCCAACAAGAATATGCGACAGATGATGCGGGGATTGTCTACTTCAAGCAAAGAATATACGTGCCCAATCAAAGCAAAATTAAAAATCTGATTATGGATGAGTTCCACATCAGCCATTATGCTGGTCACCCAGGTTATCAAAAGATGATAACCACAATCCGAAAGGAATATTTTGGCCAGGAATGAAAAAGGACATTGTGGAATACTTGGCACGGTGCTTAGAATGTTAGCAAATTAAAGCTGAACATCAGCATCCAGCAGGACTGTTGCAACCCTTGCCTATCCCAGAATGGAAATGGGAAATGATCTCCATGGATTTTATTACGGGATTACCTAGAAAAAAGAAAAACAATGATTCCATTATGGTAGTAGTGGACAAATTGAGTAAGGCTGCACATTTCATACCAGTGCAATCTACTTACAGGGCTGCACAAATCGCTCACGTTTTTATGCAGAATATATTCAGGTTGCATGGCCTTCCAAAAACAATAATTTCCGATCGGGATGTGAAATTCACATCAGTTTTCTGGAAGACATTGTTTGCCGATTTAGGTACTCAGCTGAATTTTAGCACAGCGTACCATCCACAAACTGATGGACAAACGGAGCGAGTGAACCAAGTGGTAGAGGACATGCTAAGGGCTTATGTTATGCAACAACCCACACGATGGGAAGAATATTTACATTTGGTTGTTGCATATAATAATGGTTATCACACTTCAACTCAAATGAGCCCCTTCGAGGTTATGTATGGAAGAAAATGCCGTACACCCTCCAGCTGGGGAGGACCGGAAGATAAATTAAGTCTAGGACCTGACATGCTTAAAGAAATGGAGGACATGGTAAAAAGAGTACGTGTTAATCTGAAGGCGGCTCAGGATAGACAAAAGAATTTCGCTGATCGGAAAAGGAGATTTAAGGAATATCAGGTTGGGGATCATGTGTATATTTGAATTCAGGCCAAAAGAAGTACCCTGCAATGGGCTGGTTGCGCTAAATTGGCACCTAGATATTGTGGACCCTTTCAGATACTAGCAAGGATCAGACCAGTGGCTTACCAGCTGGCCTTGCCAAGTCACATTCGGGTCCATAACGTATTCCATGTTTCAGTTCTAAAGAAGTATGTGTATGACCCTAAGCATGTAATCCGATGGCAGGATATACAGGTGGGGTTACTGTTATAATTAAGATTCAAGCAAGAATCCTATTCGGAAGGAAAACTAACTTAGAAATTGTGTAATGCAGGTCGAACCGGAAGGATAAGTGCTGGTCGAACCGCTGAGCATCCTTGACCAGAGAGAAGTGCAGCTGCGGAAACGAGTTATTACCCAAGTTAAGGTTCAATGGCGGCATTTTGGGCCAGAAGAGGCCACTTGGGAGGACCAAGAATTGATGAAGAAAGCATATCCAAATCTGTTTGTGACTGAAAGACACCGAGACGGTGTCCAATCTCAGGGGGAGGAGATGTAATGATCAAACAGTTATAGGAATAATTTTCAAATTTACCATGCTAGGTAAATGTAAAAAAAAAACTGGAACTATTACTTACGTTTTTTTTTATGGAAACATATGGAATTAAACGATGGATTAAATGATATAGTAAATAGCCTTTTTGTGAAAAGTTATTTACTTCTGCTTGTCTAATTAAAAGAAACAGTTGCCCATTAATAAGGGGCAGCCCTAACTACCTTTTCTTTTCCATAGTATTGGGAACAAGAAAAGGGGGGGGAACCTGGGCTGTTGAGGAACAGACAGGAAGACAGAGAAAGCAGAATAAGGAAAAGGGGTACTATGTCTGGTGAGGACCAGATGGTACAGGCACTGCTGTGCAACATTTTGCATCGCTGTTAGCATGCACCACTTTGCAAAAGGCAGTGGCCTGCAAATAAGCTTGGGGGAGAGAATCAGGTCTGGGTGACTGATCTCGAGGTTGGGAGGATAACAGGCTTTACCGAGTTCCTCCAAATTGGAGGGTATTAGAGACTAAAGCACGCTTAATACAGGTAAGTACATTATAATTACAGTGTTTAATGGTTACAAATCCTTCTCCTTTAGAATCTGGCAGAATTAGTATTGATTGTAATTAGGACCTCATAGTAAAATGGTGAGGAATAATATTAACTGTGACTGAAATTTCATAGTAAATTTGTACAGAGTAATATTAGCTGTAATTTTTAAGTTCATAAGTAGACTGTGAAGGTATGATTATTACCTGTGCAGGATATTAATAACTATGAATGTGCCTTTAGGGTACAATAATGCAGGTGATGATAACTGTGCTTGCAATTAGTTTAAAATCTATGCAAATGACATTATTAAAAAAAAAGGGAAACAGATTTAGAACATATACATATAATGAGATGAGTAAGCCGAATGTATAGTTTGTTGACCAACAACTTATTAGAACAATTCTCAGTCCGAACCCTTGTCGGACAAACCCAAAGATATGTGAGAGCAATCGACATCATCTTAAAGAATATAACCGTAGGAAGCAATATTACGTCTGCTAAATGCAAAAATCATGGCTAAGTGAGAAATGAAACATTATGACCACGCGAACAGTAGAAAGCTGTTGAAATAGGAACTGGGTTCCTTCACAAGATATCGATTAATCTATATATAATCATAGTGACCTTAAAAGTAGAATTGCGAGACTTAAGCCGAGAGGCTAGCTAGCTTCTGTGCGCACAGTACTCCTGTTATAATGTACAGGTAGTTGGAATCAATAGCACGCTTCAGAAAAACAAAAGAAGGAATAAAATAACAGAAACACCCCATGGTAACCGAGACGGAAACGTCTGGTAAATATACTTACAAAAAGAATCGACCTGTGAACATATATACGTAGGGTAACAGAAAATCTCAAGTCGTTCATTGTAATTAAACTACCAATGGAACCTGGGGGTGCAACAGAGGGAAAACATATGAATTCATACCCTGTAAGCCGCAGACAGTTTCTTCCTAAGGAAAAGAAAACATGAAAATGAAATAAGTATAAACCGGCATGATATATTTACAGAATGACTTGTAGAAAGAAACAACCTGACATTCAGGCGAGTATCCTTTATAAATATAAGCGGCATACACTTCTGAAACATGTTATCCAGAACTAATTCATAGCATTAATACAGAGTCGCGGATGCAAAAAAAAAGGAACGCATGAAACCCTCATAAGATAGCAAATAGCCATATAAATTAACCAAGGTGTAATAACAGACCGCTTAAACCTTGAAATATTTAACAATGTCAAGCAGTAGAGCTGAGTCTAGATAACTACCGATAGCATCACTGAATGGTGCCAAAATAAATGGTACATTGAACCCCAAGGGTTTCAAATCATATTTATGACGCTACAAACTGTGTAGACCAAAGACAGACCCTAGCTACTCGCTCGAATAGACTCGAGAATAAAATACAAATGACAGAAAAGAGATGCAGGATTTCACAACTGCAAGAAAACCAGTAACTTAATGCCGTCGAAGGGCCTCACAGCTCGATCAATCATAGAGAGCAAAAGGGACTCTTGGCAGTAAAATAAAAACCGGGTTCAGGGTTCAGACAATCAAATTGGGACCAGCAATGATAAGTCGTAGTTAGGGTAAACTTACCTGGCAATGGAGGTGAAATGGAACCCGTCAAACCCTGTCAACGCTGAACTCCATGCTCGGTGCTCTGCAGTAAAAAGAAAATCTAATGCATCATAAACCCATTTCTCTCGATTAAGCAGCATGTAAGAATTAAACTCTATCAGGGTAAATAATTTAAAAGAAAACAGAATTGATATACCCTTAGGATGCCGAGCAGTGTTGGCGGTCTCATGTTTCCAGCGAGTCGCCTTACGCAGGCAGCAAATTGCTATTAGCTGAATTCATAGTAGACTAATATGGCCGATCAGAAGCAGTGAGAACCGCTCTCAGTGGATCGCGGTTGCAAGGCAGACTGCGCTCAAACAGAAACCCCAAACCCTAAGTGAGCCCTTTTTAAACAGCTTAGGTAAAAGACCACCGTAGATCTTCAGGAATGGATCTGGAACGTTCGTTGCAGCAGGATCCCGAGGTAGCGGCGGGTCGTATTGTAGCAATTACTGTCACAGCTATCACTGTGGGCTTTTACAAGCAATGTATCCAAGGAAATCCCGAGGAGTCTGACCATTACTGTCCGAATGATAGAGAGATACACCTCCCGAATAAATGCATGAGACAGGTGGCATCGGTAATGCCAAGTGGCTTGGTTAATCCGCCACTTCAACATAGCACCATTTAACAGTCAACGTAATCATATATTAATACTCAGGTTATCAAACAATACAATGTGCAAAGGTAAGTTAATTTGTGCGCAATGGTAAGTGACATTTGATAAGTTACGTATAAAATAAAGTAAATTTTTTTTTTACTTGGATATTCACGTAGATGGGATTATGACATTCGTATAAGAAAATTATGAAGGTGCTTTCAAGTTACGACACAGCACTGAGGACTCAGGAGGTGACCCACTCCATTGACGGGTGTCCCTACCCGTCAGAATTATTTTATGATCGCTTTTCTTATTTCTAACTTTATATCAAAAAGTAAATGTATTCTGACATGCAAGTCAAATAGAGTTGAATGTGTTGAGATGCAAACCTCTTTTAGAGTGGAAGGAGATTTGATCCCTTTAACAGCTCGGTAGATTTAGAGTTAAGTTGGATCTAAACAAGTTATAAAACGTTTGTTTATCGTTAAGATGACAATTATTTTTCTACATTTTATCTTTTTAAGTATTATATTATAATAAAAATGATTAAAACATTCAAAATTTATAATTAATTCATAATATAATAAATATGAAACAAATAAGTTAATTATTATATCATATTTAAATCATATCAAATTTCAAATAATTGTTCTATAAAAATTTAATCATATTGAAAAAGAAAAAAAATATCATTAATAAATTTATTATTATATTTAAATAAATAAATAATTATTAATAATAATAGTATTTTTTTTTTTTTTTTTTTTAATTTCTATCAATTGTATTCGTATCCAAAGAAGTTTACATATGATTCCAAGGTTCACATGAAATCCATAGATTCAATCCAAGAAGAAAAGAATGAAATTGCTCATGATGAGAGCATTTAACCCAAAAATAATTATTGTAAAGCGAGAGCCTAAGACCTTGTTAATAAATAATTGATCAATAACAAAATAATGCATCACAGCCACATAAAATTATAGCCATATACATCACCCTATGGACACTCTGACACCAAGAAATAGAAAATGCATGGATGATTCTTCAGATAAGAGAGAGGGAATTCAAAAGCAAACCCAATCCCTCATAAGTGTTCAACATATGCAAGGAGTTGGACAATCACATAGAAGAAGATGACCCTCCTAGAAATCCCCTAACTCTCTGCCAGCATAGCTCATAAGAAACAACCTCCATCGAAGACATAGAATTTTGCAATTATAACAAATCCAAAATGTTGCAACAACACAAAAATGAACTGTGTCCCTTTAACCATTGAGAGACATAATAATTGAGGTGGAAAAGAGATAGAAAACATAAAATATTCAACGACTGACAACAACCATTTGACATAAGAACCTTTTCCCTTACCAAAATTCAGATAAACCTGGCTCCCATAGAAAGAAAAAAAAAATGGTGCAAATAAAACAAACCATTTCATGCCCCATAACAGAGATAAGATGCAGACTGCCCTGTAGAAACCAAGTTGTAGCATATGAAAATGAGAACGAACTACCTAAAACCACCTCCATCACTGATCATGATCTGAACAAATTAAGGCAGGCGTTTTATTGTCATCATTGAGAGGAGGGTCAATGAGATCTTTGCAAGCAAAGTAGCTCACAAAAGCACCTTTCATTGAAGCCAAACATTGGTCGACATTATCCAGACAAAAGCGTTGATTTCTCAACATACACTTAATGTCCTCTAAGAAAGAAAAAACATTATACTTATCCACTTGCTTGTCCTTAAAAATAAGGTGCAAGAAAGAGATCATTTGTTGATGAAGTAACAAAGAACTTGTTGCTGCTCAAATTGTCCCAGTAACTGAGGATAGCCTGAGACGACATCATTGAGGATCCTATATCCTCTCGCTTTATGTGACAAGGGTTGATCTCCTTTTCACGAGAGGGAGTATTCCCTGGTGATGATCAAAATCCAATAAATATTGTAACTAGTGTGAATTAAATAGATTTTCTAATTAAACAAATAAATAGACCAAAATATTGAATAAAGAGTGTTTTAAATAAAATAATGTTTTTTTGGGAAAAAGAGATAGTAGGTACATAACTCATGAAAATATATTAAGTAAACACTTCATTAATGATGAATGAATTAAATTAATATATATCATAATTCACAAATGTTAGCTAGAAATATAAATAAAAATTAAAGAAAAGACAGAAATTAAGGCACATTAGTGTTAAATACATCTAATTGAACTATGTAGTTTAAATAACATAACATCAAGTACTATTATTATTTAACATGCATAACAATTAGAATAATTTAATTTAATAATTTGAAATAATAAATATTGGAGAGTTATTAAATTAAATGTAATATGTGAAACATTACACAATCGGAAGAAGTCAAATAACAATTAATAATTTCACTTTTTACTGTGGGAAAATATTGAAAAAAAATTAAAGAACTGGTTTTTATGGCATTTGAATTTATGGTGCACATAACCATAAATATCATGTACTCATGGAATTAAACCTGCAACCAATAAACTCAAAATATGATTTTAAAGCCCTAGATATCAAATATTCCAAAGTATTTAAAATCATTTAATATATTCAAGGATAATGCATAATCAAGTTAAGCCACCATTCTTGAACAATGAACCAACACATAAAATTGAAATTAAAATAGAATACAATGGAAGAAGAAAAAATGAATTATATTATTATTAACAAAACCTTGATGTCACAATGAAGGAGGCCATTTGTAGCATATACAAGATGGTTTTAATAGTTAAAGTCTTCTTCCTCAGAGCTACCAGCTACCATCCTCCAACCTGCCAAAAAACTCCTGAAATAAACTCTTACATTCTCTTTTATATCTTTGGGAATTCGTTTCCTTTTTAGTTCTCGTAACTTCCCAAATGAAATTACATTAATAATAATTATTTTGACTAAATGTAATACACATTCCATTATTTAAATGACTTTCGGCTCAAATCATCCACTCTAAAAATCCTTTAAATAATATCTCTCGCATTAAAAAAATATATATAAATTAATTCTCAAATATAAAACATTATAATAAATGAAAGTAAACCACAAATTAGATTTCATAATGTTCTCCTCATTATCTCACAAATATTATTAATGAAATTTATTTTTCTTTTATCTTAAGTGAGACTCAGTAAATTGTTTCCCACTATATAAAACATTAGGTCATAATTATGTATTTAATGTGAACATATTTTCTAGAAACGCAAGATAGAATCCAAAATATTAAATTTAATATAGTTTTCCTTTTTAAATGTTGAATGATTTGCTCCTCCCATGCTAAATTGATGTTGTACAATTTCTTCACCAGCCACTGAAAATAACAATTTTGAGTTTGAATAAAAGATATCTGAAACTTATATATATCGAAAATTTTAATTATAAATTTCAAATTTCTACTCTGACATAGATTTCAAATAAGTTTCTAAACAACTTAAACAATATAATATTGTATAGAATATCGTTGAAGTTTTGTGATCAAATGATTGTCGTCTGTGGAATGGCCCAATAGTTAACCTCATCGGCAGGCTCGATGGCTTGGCATGCTACATCCATTATATTCAATGGTTTGTTTATGAGTCGAAGTCATAATTTTGAGGAGGGCATATTAAATTTATTTAACCTCTCAAGTTCATTTTTCAAATTTATGTGCAGTGGAGTAGATATAATGGGTGGTTGATTTTACAAATGAACACGACAACAAGGATTAATTCTAATTTTGGTACTCATCATCGAAGCCCAATGAAGTATAAACCATCAGATCTAAAGTTGGTCAACGACCATTACTTTTCATTGGACCCGATGATATTATAACACCAAACATAAGTCGTAAGTCACATTGGGTAATTCAAATGGTCTAAATCATCAAACATTCATTCACCTTCAATATTATTAAAAAGCACAAACTTTTATAAGGGGATTTTCAAAATTCGTTGGAGAAATTATGTTGCCACTAATATTTGTTCTATTATTTTATTTTTGTTAAGCTTGGCAGGTCCATTCCATTTTCTATTATAAAATAAGCAAGTTTACACCACATTGATTAACCAGGTGGCCTCAACTTGCCCCGAAGGGAAGCCAAGTTTGTTGGTCACCGGTCTGCTTTGTAAGCCATCCAAAAAAAATATTGTCTTAATCTTTCCAGCCAAGCCATATATGTATCTATCTCATGTCCATACACTACATAACTGTAAAAACTGATATTTTCAACATAGAAATTAAACGCTAACCGCATAAGACGAGATTATGCATGGGTAAGAGTCTAATCCTTCTGATCCTCTGAGGCAGATGCAATGGGTACTGGATCCTTGGCGGATGCTCCTGGCATATCATACAGCTCCTATTTATGTAGCTGGAAGATGATTTTCCCCATATCCTTCTTATAGTTCAGCATTCCCTGTAGTGTCACCGCCATACCCACGGAGATCTTCTCCATCACCTTGCCTAATAAGCTCTTCGTTAACCAGTACAAGTACAGGGTTTGCTTGAACTATGTGATTATTCCACGGGTGTTACCCGGATCCGGGACTAGGGTCCTCTAGTTATCCATTTCTTCCTCTGTCTCGTTTCCTTGTTTTACCTCCCCTTCCCATTCTTCCAGCAATTTTTGGATTCCAGCATCTGTCCCTTCTTAGTAAGCCTATGTTGCTTTGGTGATGAGATTTTCTACTGAATTCCGACCATTACGTGGTTCTAGAATCTCTAGCGCTTTCTTTGCCAGCCACATGCATGGCTGCGCCCCAAGCCCCCTACCAACTACTTCCCCCAACCCTTCCTACGAGCATCTAACCCTCATGCATTTCCTCGCCAAAATCAAGCTCCCCCCGACCTTGTTTACAGTGCGCGGAGCTTCGCAACCCCACAACAAGTAATTGCTCCCCAACGGTCATGAGTTTTACCCATTTGATAGAAGGTATGGACACAAAACCAGGCAATGGAAAGAAATTGCCTTCCCCATTGCCACCAGCAATTTTCTATCCCCCAAATTCTCTTACTAGTTACCCTCCTTTCACCCCGACAAAACCCCAACCAGAACATAATTACAATGTTGAAGTGGAGTCGAATTACATACCCGAAGTCCATAGGCGTTCGTCGTCAGCCTTGGTTCTTCACGTTCCGGCATCCTCCCATTGCATTGTAATGCCACCCTTCTCCACTAGATTTCTTTCTAACACTGCATGTCGAGTTACCTATCCTGCCAATATACCCTGCCTTACCTCGAGTCCCGCCACCTTGCCCACCTCCCCAACATGCATTCATGTCAAGGGGTCACTGCACCCCCTGCCTTGAGCATCTGGGCGAAGACAGTATTAAAATCCCAGGTACCATTCATGACTGCACCCAGGTTGTCCCAATTGTCGTCCCGCATCCCGATCAGGATAGTATTTGTTCTATTATTTATGTCAATGACATTTTAATGATAAGTGTATCTTCATGTGGTAAATACCATCGAGTTCTTTTATTAATCGTTGAGTGGAGTGAATAAGAAGTGAGGTAAGAGGATATGTTAAGTAGGTTTAATGATTTTAAATATTTTTCAAATTTGTAATTATTTAATTAATGTTTTTATTATTTAATTAATGATTTTCTTTATATTTTATTTTTTATTAATAGTTAAAATTTGTGTTTTGGTTATTTAATTTATTTATTCATTAATTTGATTTGATCTTTTTATTTTCTATTGTCAGGCCAGGCAGTAACTCCAATAGGCAGTAAAACTGATTCGATTCATTTCATTGGGTATGTTATTGTTATATACAAAAGGGTGTGACTGCTCAGTTCATCTCCTGATGACTGCTCACATTCCTAATTTAACTATTTACATAAATTCACCCAATCGTGAGGATTAGGTGTCAACATTTCCCCCCTTAATCTAAAGGGATGTTGGTGAGTCCAAGCATCGTTCTGAATCTTTCAAGCTTTTCTCTTCCAAGCGCTTTGGTGAAGATGTCTGCAATT
>APFE030651574.1:11165-36225 GCA_000404065.3 Pinus taeda
AATGCATGAAAGGGTCTATAAATACTACTAAGCTAAAAAAATCTATGAAACAAAATCCTACTAAATTGGCATCAATAACTGCTATCTATCTCCTTGGGGGCGATCTGGCAGTCGGCGATGTGAATCATGACTCGGGCTGCTTGCCTTTAAACCTGAGCTGGCTTATCGCAAGCATTGGCTCCACTTCAGGCGGTCTGTTGAGGCGCAAGCTAAGTTGGGCAGCAAAGGTGGCATCCTGAATATCAGGTATGATATATCCGATAGCATCTGTGAGGCATTTTAAGGTGGCTCTCTGGCTGTGCGGCTTCACTAAGAAGAACCAATAGGCATCCCATGTAAGACTATTGATTCCTGCAATTAACCTTCCATTTTTCTCCAGCTCTGGATAGCATGAATGCTCCAACATCTTTGTTGCTGTTAATTGGCCTGGAGTACATTAGGAAATCATGTTAGACAAATAAAGAGTATTATTTACTAATTCAACCAAATTACTAGTGGTTGCCTTGCATCTAAAAATTTCTCTTTCTGCCTTCGTTAACTGTGATTTCCATTCTGTGAATAATGTTTCCTTGTGCGATTCCAGAATTCTTGGTAGGTTAGTTGCCTGGCCCTGATTGGAATCTTGCCATTCCAGAAAATTTGTCAATGTTTCTTCGTCCTGATCCAAATCTGTCCTTGCCTTTTCTACTTTTTCGCTTATGGGTGCTACTAGTTCGCACAATGGCTCTGCCTGGGAAATTTGCTGACATAGGAGCTTAACTTGATTTAACAATGCTTTATTCAATTGTAGCGCCTCTGCTTTAAACTCATCTACCTGAGGGAGCTTTTTCATTTGCTCAATATGAGTTGATAATTGAGTGATTTGCTCATCTTTGGATTTTATCATTCCCTCAGTTGATATCTTTAATTGCGCCAATGTTGCCGATAGTTCATTTTGCTTTTGGATTGCACTCTCGTCAATCCTCTGTTTCTCCTCTTGCAATTGCTTAGTCAGTTGATAATTATTTTGCTGCTGTACTAGTAATTCCTGCTCTGCTTGCTCTGCCTTCTGCTGCGCTTCCGATAATTGAGCCTGTAGCGAAAAGATGTCTTGATCTTTCGCCTTTAATAGACTGCTCACCTCCAATGCTTTATCTATGGTTGCCGCCGAATATGCTCCAGCGTATTGCGATAGCTTTGTTAAGTCATCGGAGGGATCAAATTCTTCCTTCCACACAACATTGCCCGTTATTGTTAATTTAGGGAATAAAGAAGGTTGATCAGCCCTTCTTCTCTTCCTCTGTCGCTTTACAACAGCTTTATGCTTTGGGCTGTAGAATACATCCAAGGGAGGAATCTCTTCTATTTGCAAAATGATTTCGCCCGATGGATCCTTAGGAATTATTTCTATTTCCTTTGATTTGGGTGGGTCGTTGGTTTCGCCCGAAACCTGTTTTGATGTCGCTTCCTGTGTGTTGCCCTCTTTAGAAACCTCATCATCTTTAGAGCATTCTAGGTTGCCGATGATTGAGTTGAATTGCTGCCATTGCTGGAGCAAATTCAGATCAATTTGTGTATCATCATTAACTTTCGAATTGCTCACTTCTTGAGTTTTCGCCTGGGTTTCTTCCTGTCGGTGCACATTTGCCTGGGTTTCTTCCTGCCTCTGGTTATGCACTTCCTCCTGCTACTTTGATGTAGTAGGAGGTTGCTTATTACTTTGCTGCTCAGGCTCGCTTCATTTTGTCGTCGTTGGAGTAGTCGCTAACAGATCTAAAGGCAGAGTTTGCAACCTCTGTTCTCTAATTCTGTTAAATTCGGCTAGCCCCTCATCGTTGTATTCATTTATGGCAAGCGATTTAACTTGATATAGTGATTCGGCCGATGCAAATAAATCCTCAAATCTGTCTTCTTTGTGCTCGAACTTGGCCAATTTGGCCTGGTCGAGTGCATTGTAAGCGATTTTCCTTGGATCATACTGCCTGCTTGGCAGAGTGGCTAGAGTCAGCGAATTTATCTTCCCAGCTTCCTTCTCTGCATGTTTTATATCATGCAGAGTGTAAATACCAATTCACAGGGGAAAGGAGGGCCAGACATGCTTCTTTTCTTTTTTCAGGGTCTGAGTAACCCCATCGACATTGATTTGATAAGCTACTTCCCTGGGAAGTAACTTATCAGGGATGTATAGTGGAAGCACATGGGGCTTGGCCTGACTGCCAAAAACTCTAATATAGGTGAACTTCTCTTCTCCAAACCAACTTGCTACGGCAGTTAAATCCACCCCTGCTTGTTCATAAATCTTCGGGGCAGGCTTATCAAAAATGGAGCAATGAATCGGCAACATGAAACCGTTGCAGATTTGATACAAGTGGTGTTTGTAGTTGGTCTTCCACAACTTTTGATGATATATGTGGACGAGTGTGGCGTCTTGCGACATCCACCTCCATTCGAGCACAGGAAATTCAAAATTAAAACATAAAACATCTAACACATAGGCACTGTAGTAAAATGGCGGAATGAACCTCTCTGTGACGCGAGAATTAAATCTGAAATTAAGAATGGCCGTGGCTAACTTATCAGATAATATATCCGCCCAATCCATTATCTCGCCACTACATGCCGCCTCCATTAAGGGGACCATTTCTATGGTAAAATTGGCGGAGTCATGTGATCCCCATAGTCTACACATCATAATCCCAGCATAGCAGTAAGGAGAACATAGAGAATCGACTAAGTACTTACTCGAGGATTCGTTCTTGTGCTTTGCTGGGTTTTGTCTCCAGCCTCGAATTGGTTCGGACTCAGTCTCATTTTTTGCTCGGAACTTCTCCAGGAATGTCGTGTTATACTTCTTCTCCTCTGCCGGCAGATGATACATTTGCCTTAGATCTTCGGCTCGAAAAGAACCGAAAATCCTCCCATCTATAGTGCTGAAAGTTCTATCGGTAATTGGGATCTCTTGGATTGCCCACCTTACCACATCCGTATATGGGAGAATTTGCTCCCGGGCCGCTATTCTGTGAAGAAAGGAATTGGCCAAGTCTTTTAGATTAGCCTTAGATTTGCTAGTACTGTCGCATGAGACTTGTATTACCGTCACCCTCGGCTCTTCAGCTTCAATCAAGTTATATGTTCCTTGCCATGTAGCTCTGTTAAGTCCCAGGCACGTAGTATCCGATATAAGCCCTTTCTTTTTACTGCCTGGATCAACGACGAATTGCCCTGCGGCTGGTGATGCGGAAGGCATTGTAGTATTTTTGGAATTCTTTCCCATTCCACTCAAATCTATCTCTGCGGAAGAATTCTGCACAGAGAGAAAGATAGGCATAATACAGGAAACAATAACATGAATCGAATAGACTGAGATATATATATCTTGGTAAATTCATGGTGATGGATTGACTTAAGACGGCTTCGGATCAAATCTGTGAATAGATCGCAAGCTTGCTTTTCTCATTAAATGGCCGTTAAGGCTTGTCAATCTCATTAATACCAGTCGCTTCGGTTAATGGCCAAATGATTTATTTGAAGCATGTCTTGGGCGATTTGGCGGTTGAACGCGGATGAGCGGCTTTTCGAAAGATAGTGCCTTAATTACGAATAAATCGTATTAAACTGCCTTTATGGTTTTACTTTGAGAACTGTGATTTTGCCCTTTTCGCAATCGGGTGTCGGGAAAATCATAAGTCATTGCTTTGGTTCCATTTGGAATCCCCGATCGCCGATAGCGATATCGCATCGCGTCGGGAGTAGCGAGTGGGGCGGTTAAGAATGTGTGCATGGTGAATTGTCGATCATCGATAGCGATATCGCATCGCATCGGGGCAAGAGGGAGCTTATTTGCGTTTAGCCATTATCGTTGATTGCCGATTGCCGATTGCCGATATCGCATCGCATCGGAGCAAGGGGTCCTTAATTGTGTTACTTTATGTTTCACCGATACCTGATAGCGATTTCGCATCGGAGCAAATTAAAATGTCCTCAAGTTGTGTTCCCTTTGTCATTGCGATATGTGATCTTGCGATTGCTTTATCGCAATGACAAAAGATAAATCGTTTTACGTTAAGGTTTTTTTGATTGGTTTATTGGAGAGGCCTTTTGGTGATGTTTTCTTTTATTTATTTGGGCCTTTTAGAGTAGAACTTAAATTGATACCAATTAAAAACAAAAATTAAAAAGGGACCCATTTCATATTATGGTTTTGGAATAATAATGATATGAAATGGGGGGTTGTTGTAGGGCACAACAGGTTGTTGTGATCAGTCCTCACCCTGAACCTGTTGCCTACCAAATATTGTCGGTACTTAGCCAATGCATGCATGATGGCCAGCATCTCCTTGTCGTATATGGAATACAACCTCTCATGCGGAAGGAGATTTCGGCTCTCAAATGATATAGGGTAACCTCCCTGCATCAATACTGCGCTGATCCCCTCTCCCGACGCATCACACTCCAAAAAAAATGGCTGCGTGAAATCTGGAAATGCAAGCAACTCCTGGATAGCCCGCTCAATCTCATCCCGATAGGCCTTGGGGTGCCTATAGGGGGTGGTAATCACGGCCTGTATGCCCTGCTCAAGCTCGATGGTGTGCTCAAACCCCTGATCTGGTGGTCGTCCTGGTGGAATCTCCCCAAACACTATGGCATACCGATCAAGGATAGACTGTATCTCTGGGTGTACCGTCTGCCCTGTAGTTCCTACCTCCAATGCACGCAGCTCCACTGCCCACTCTATGTCTCCCTTTCGGAAGACTGCCTCCATCTGATGAGCTGAGACAGTCTGAGGTGGATATGTGTGTTGTCCCTGTATCTTCTCATGCCTCCCTATCTTCTCATCATCCCACTCCAAATCCAGGGTCTTCCAATCTGTCATGGCCTTCCCTAAAGTGATAAGCCATTGAACACCCAGTATCATGTTGGTGTTCAGAATATCAACCATGAAAAAGTGGTCAGTCAATGTGTAAGTGCCCATCGTCACTGAAAGCTCTGGAACATAATGAGCACAAGTCATGGTCTGATCCCCTCGGACCAAGACTGAAACAACATCGAAGCTCTTTGTCTGTATATGTCTTCGCTCAACCATCTGGGCATTGATGAAGTTGTGGGTTGCCCCACTGTCAACCAAAACTGATACGCGCTGCCCACATAGTGTCCCTCGTACACGTAGCGTCAAATACTTGGGAACTCCCCGCAATGCTGCAAGGGCCCCTTTGGTGGGTGCAAAATATGCACCACCTGCCTCCACATCCTCCTCGTCATCCTCTTCTCCACTGCTCTAGGAGAAGACCTCAATAAAATGTGCTTTACCAGCAGCACATCTATGTCTTGGTGCCCATGGCTCCTGACAAGTGAAGCACAACTGCTTCTTCTTCAGCTCCCTCCTGGCATCATCATCAAGCTGTACTCATCCTGGATTCCCCTTTGGAGGTGGAATCCTCACATCCTTCCCCATAGACTGGAAATTCTGTCTCTGGGGGTAAGGTGTTCGGGTCATGGGTAAGACATCCTGTAAGTCCCGGGTCCTGCTGATAGCGTCCTAGAGCGTAGCTAGTCTAATGGATCGAAATAGACCCTGAAGTGGCTCTGCTAACCCCTCAACATAGATGTAGATCCTTCGTGTCGTGGAGAGGTTTGGCACCATCACGGAGACCCTCAAGAAATCTGCAATGTACGTCTCTGGGCTCCCTGTCTGTTTGAGCCTCGTCAGATCAATGAAATGTTGCTCTAGATCCTTCTGATCAAATCGCTCCATTAGTCTCCTCGTAAACTTAGCATATGACGTCACTATGGAGGGCCCCAATGTAACCATCCCATGGAACTACCAATCCTGGGCCTCGCCATCCAAATGCAAAGTTGCCACCTTAATGGCCTCTGCCTCCGACATCTGGTTAAGCTGGAAATAAATGTCCAGATTCTCCACCCAAGACTTTGCTGAACTGTTTGATGAGCCATCAAACGTAGGCGAGTGGAATCTGCTCGTTGTACAGTGGGTGTCACCATCATGGTAATGGTGCTACCCTCTATGATGATTGCGGGGTCTGT
The DNA here is from genome assembly GCA_000404065.3 of Pinus taeda. Lineage (NCBI taxonomy): Eukaryota > Viridiplantae > Streptophyta > Pinopsida > Pinales > Pinaceae > Pinus > Pinus taeda. Next base: position 17,187 of record APFE030651574.1, read on the forward strand.
TACCCCACTGGAGCTGAACAAAATCTCTGAATGAGAGGGCTTCCCTGAACTCCTACCCATAGGCCTGGTACTCTGCAAAATAATCACCCATATGCCCGGGCTCTACCTCTTGTTGGGCTATGGCCGTTGTGTCTACTCCTAAGAATGTGGGCATGGTAGAGTGTGTAGGGGCATGTGAGACCCCCTGCTACGCAGTATCACGCTGATCTGGCAAGTGATGGGATGCACCTGATCCGTCACCGATCTAAAAAACTCGTGGGCTCTCCCGCTGTCTAGCCTCTACTGCCGTGAATCTCTGCGCCATCACCTTAATCTGCCTCGACAGATCCTGCACTGATTTGAGAAGCATATCCGCAAATCTCTTCCCGTCCTCGTCTGCCATCTGCTCCACGTCCACTATTGGCTCTCTCTGTTCTACGTCTACCACAGGAACACAATCTCCCTCTCCATAGGTATTCTCCAACCTATGCCTAGTGTCTCTGTATCTCTGACCTCTGTAACAGATATAGGGTTTTTCCCCCAATGTCATAGATTGTTAGCTCCACAGGCTGAGCCAGATCTATGCTCTGATACCACTTTAATATTCCTAACCTAGAATATTCCTCAAACCCCAACAAAAACACCAACCAAATATGTGCAAATGATATAATAACCCAGAAGTGAGAAAATAATAGTGGAACAACATATAATAATGTAAACCGGGAATATAAGCAGATACACAAGAAATGCAGCGAGAAATGCTAAGGCATTTTATTATACTAAGCAATAAATGAGTACAAGAGGTGATTAGATAGATGGCACCTCGACTTGCACAAGGCAAGTGAAGAAATACTCTCAGAATGACAAGAATGGCCTCTCTGCATGCTGTTGTTGTGCTACTGCTGCTGCTAGAAAAAAAATGATGATTTGTGGCTGCTCCCCTCCTTAGAAAAAGCTGAAACTCTAGATTCGGGCTCTACTCAAGAAACCCAGAAAAACCTAGAAATTTTTCCTGGAATGGCCTCACACTGATTTGTGTCCCAGCTGCTGGAAAACTGTCGTGTTGTTGTTGTTGCTGGAAATCGAATGAGGATTTGGGGCTACTCCCCTCCTCAAAAAAGGCTGAAACTCTAGAATCAGACTCTACTCAAAAAACCTAGAAAAACCGAGAAAGCTTTTCTGAAATCGCCAACCCCCAAAATCACCCCCTTGGGGTTCTGCACAGTTCCTCAAAGACATTGATGAAACTGCTGCTGAAATACTGATGAAATTGTTGCCGAAATGTTGATGAAACTATTGCTGGAATGCGAATGGAAATACCTTGCCTGAGCAGGCACTTGAAGTCCCCCAGGGCTAAGGGTGAGATCTCCGAACAGAGACACTCAATGCACTAAACTAAACAACCAGCATGCTCTAATTCGAAATGACTATCACAAATGCTTATAACTAGCATGATCCAAAATGAGGGGGTTCCTCTCTATTTTATAGCCTCTGCCTCTCACAATCCCTAGGCTCACTTTCTCCTGCGTGATCCCCTTCTTTCCATGTGTTCCTTCCCTCCTGCGTAGTCCCTCCATGTGTCTACATGGGCCCCATTTCTGCGTCCCCCTTTGGCCCCCTTGGTTCCCCCTTAAGTCACAACGTTGTGCTATCTAGGAAGTAACTTTTTATTCTAAAGTGAGTTATGTTCCCCCTTCCTCACTTTTTATTTACAAATAACTATAGAAGGCAAAAATTGAACAAAATCGAATATTCCATTAGCCATAGCTAATTAGGAATATTACAAAGAGGCATTTGTCTCAATCTCAAATGGTTGTTGCAAGTCTGTTTATGTGAGAATTGTTGCATAAAAGAGGCGATGTTTCAATTCTGTGAATGCCTTCTATTGAGATTCAAACCAAAATAAATTTTCTTTCCCTCCTCCCTTGGTGACTTGACTCAAGGGCCAAGTGGTATGAGAGAACCCAAATATGAACCTGCAGTAGAAATTGACATGATCCAAAAGGATGTGGAGCTTTGTCAGAGAAGTTACGGCTGGCCAATCCTGAATGACTTGGATCTTGGCTAGATCCAAATGCACCTCCATTCATCAATAATGTATCCCAGATACTAAACTTGGGTCATTCCAAAAGTGCATTTCTCCAAATTAGCACACAACTTGTGTTGCCGCAATGTTTGGAGAACCTATCGCATGTGGTGGACGTGTTATTCCCAACCCTAGCTGAGGATAAGGATGTCATCTGAGTATAGCACTACAAATGAGTTGGTGAATGGCTTTAAGATTTCATCCATAAGTCTCATGAAGGTTGTAGGAGCATTCATCAACTTGAAAGGCATAACCAACCATTCTAAAGGGCCCTCCTTGGCTTTGAAGGTATTCTTCCACACATCAGAGGGTTCGATTAGTACTTGGTGATATTCGAACTTCAATTCGATCTTGCTGAAATATACCCCCCCTTGAGTTAGTCCAGAAGGTCATCAATCCATGGGATTAGGTACCTATTCAGGACAATGATCTTGTTCAACACCCGATAATCAATACAAAGTCTCCAAGTCCCACCCTTCTTCTGTACCAACACAATCAGGCTCCCACAGGGTGATGAACTCGACTGGATGTGACCTTTCTACAGTAACTCCTAAATCTGCCTCTTGATTTTTTCATTCTCCATAACAGAGTGCCGATAGTTTGGTTCATTGGGTAATGACACACTTAGGTCAAATCGATGGATTGCTTTACCTGATAGTGTAGAGGCACCCCTGTGGGTGAGGTGAATATGTCCTCGTACTCCACAACCTTGTCCACCTCTTGTTGTCATGTAAAGGGGCCCTTTCTGGAGGTCATAGCCACCGTCTTCTTCTTTCCATGTGGGTGTATCATTAGGAAAAAAAATTCCCGATTTTGGAAATGAGCTTACTGCATTGTTTTGCAGTAAGTAAATAGGTGGTGGTAGGCGATGCTACCTCCGATATCCTGTATAACTTATTTACCAAGGTAACAATAAAAACGTGAGACCTTGACTCATATAAAACATGTCGCTTCCACAAGTATGGTTGGCCTAATAATACATCACAAACATCAAGGGTAGCAATGTCACATAATACCTTATTTGTGAAGGGCTTGATGTTGTATGGAAGTCGACACTGCTGTCTGACGCAAAGATCCCATCCTTGGTGACGCTACCCAATTGTGTACCATTGTAGGTGTGTTGTGTTCATTAAGTTGAGTCGTTTCATGATCTCTGGTGAAATGAGGTTCTTTTGGCTCCCACAATCGACAATGAATTGTAGTGGGGAACCCTTTACCCACATCTAAGAGAGGAAGAGGCACTCCTCCTCCTCTAGATCTTCGAGTTCCTCCTTTTGGATCTTCATGGTGGAAATGTGGCATTGGGCACTGCATCGATAATTTGCTTCCCTTTATCATTCCCCTTGTTAGGTTCTGACTCAGAGTCGAAATATGGATCTAATTCAAAAGTCTTCAACTCGGCCATTAGTGACCGCTGGGCCCGACACTCACTTGTGTTGTGAGGGGAGCTCCTTTGGAACTCACTCCAGTTTCTCGTGTCCTTCTTCGGCTTCAGGGTGTTTCTTTTTGCTTGCGGCTTTGGTGGGTTGTCCTGTGCCGCCCCACCTTCGATTTTCACTTTGTTTTGCGGTTTGGGGGCACCTTTCCCCTGCTTCATATTTGCAGATACACAGTCTCACTTCTTTTGTTTACGCTTTTGCTTGATCTTGACAGTGTATCAATGCGTCGTGCCAAGCGAAGAGATGTCCAAGAAATCCATCTCATCCTTTATGTACCTGTGTAAGCAAGTGTAGTACTTGAGTACCAAATGTTTCTCAGAATCCTTGATACCCAACTTTGTGTGAAGCGTATGAAAGACATTGGTAAAATCCGACACATCTTGTTCCCTTCCCTACCGCAGTGTAGTCCACTTTATGTATTTATCCTCATAGCTCCCGACAGGGTAGTACTGCTCCTTGATGGCATCCTAGAATGAATTCCCAAACGGTGTGCCTAAAAATAGTGAGGGCGTACTTTCGTCATTATGCTCACAGTAGGTTTCCGACTAGTCCTTGATGTGGGGGGTGGATTTAAGAAAAGAAAAAGTATATTTTCTATGTTGGAAAAATTATGAACATAAAAATATCCTTTTAGTAGATTTAACCATTTATCTATGACTTCTACATCTATTTGGCCCTCAAATATAGGAATGTCAAAGTTTACTTGTACCTTAAAAGGAGTGACACCACCAGAGTGGCTGCTGGATGTGGATGCACCACCGATGGGAAACCGTTGAAGGATCTGGGAAAATTTATCCATCATTGCGTTCCTTTGTTTCTCGAGGGTCTCGTTGAGTAATATTTTGATAGGATCTCCTACTCCCTCATCTTTCTTTTCTTCCCCCATGGGAGGTCGTCGGGATTTGCGAAGCTGGTCTTGCAAAGGTTTGACCAGCTCAAGCCCTAACATCTTATGTCCTGACCTTGTTGGGGACATGAAAAGAAAAAGAGAGAAAGAGCAGACCACTCTAATACCATTGATCCAAATTTAAACAGGAACACAACAAATTACGGATATAACCATAAATATATAGATGCAACATAAATAACACTTTATTTCATTAATATCAAATATTGAAGTATACTTATAAACATAATGGAAATAAGATTAGCTCGAGTGATGGTAGCTTATCTCTGAGAAGAGATGTGGCAGCTACATGCCTATAAACTATGTTACAATGAGGCTCAAAGGCCTATTTATTATTGAGAAACAATGGAAAACCCTAAACATGAAAAAATCTAACCCTATGAGATGAAGTGCCAAACTATGGGATCATTTGGGTAAAATTGGTACATCAACTTCTTGGGGTCGTAACTTTGGCATACAATTCCGTTTGACACCCAAAATATCTTGTTAGAAAGATCTCTCTGAGGACTACAAATTTCGAGATGTAAACATTGGTTTGCCACCTCAAAACGACTCTGAAAGTTCAGGACCCAAAAAACCGCCAAAAATAGTAAATTGTGCTACAAATAAGGAAAATGAAAAACTGAAAGAAGCAATGGTGCGGGTCCAAGTGGAATAGGGGGTAGCCACATTGAACACTCAGTGCAGGCCAAGGAACGGGGGAATGTTGAGCTCAAATGCATTGCCTCCGACAACCTTGGTAATGGTGTAAGGAGCTTATCAGAGTGGTTTGAGTTTCCAATAGGCTCCGCTAAGGCCATCCTTCTACAAATGCAACCAGACTTTGTCACCCACTTGAAACTTGTGTGGCACCCGATGTTGATCATGTCATTGATTGTACTTAACATTTGATTTCTCTAGAATGTCATGGACCTGCTGGTGGATGTGCTCAATGAAGTTGTTTTCCTTGTTAGCTTTTTCCTGTACATGAGCCGAATCTGCTTGATTATCTGCAAATGGTATGACCACATCAATGGGACATAGTGGTTGGAATCCCAAGCCCACCGGTAAAGGGTTGTGGCCAGTCGAGCTATGGAGAGCTTGGTTGTCGTTGTGCTTGACATATGGGAGCCTCTCATCCCATGTGCGTGGATTCTTTGAGTTGTACATGCGCAAAATGTGTACGATCATCTTGTTGATGACCTCTGTCTCGCCATCGGTTTGGGGATGGGAATCTATGGACTTAGTGAGCTTGGTGTCCATCATCAACCAAAGACTAGACCAAAATGTACTAAGGAACCTGCTGTCCCAATTTGAGATGATAGATTGTGCGACCCTAAAGTTTACTCACACTCATTCAAATAAGAGTTTAGTAGTGGCTTCTGATGTGATATTATTTTTGCAAGCCGCCATAATGGCCATCTTTGAGAATCTTTCGACAACCCCAAAAACACAGTCATTGGCATGCTTAGTAGAAGGAAAACCTGACATGTAATCCATGGAGATGGATTCCCAAGGTTGTCTAGGGGTATGAAATAGGGTATAGAGGCCTTGCTTCATGATGGTTGGTTTGTCAATGGCGCAGGCAGTGAAATATCTAATGTACTTCCTGACATCCTGTCGAAGATTCGGCCAACAAAAATACTTTTGCAGTATTGTCACCTTTTTCTCGACCCTAAAATGCCCAATGACCTGATTGTAGTGCGCTTCCAAAATCATATTGGCACGCTCATTTGAAGGAACACAAAGGTGTCCTAGGTGGCATAACAATGCATCATGGAGGTTAAAATATGGAACTTGTTGATTGTCCAACAACATTCGGTATGTGTGGCTGATTTTTGGGTTGCTTTTGTAGAGAAGTGGCCAATTAGAAGTCTTGTGCCCACAAGAGTTGAGCACGGTGGTTAATTCCATGATCGGTGGTCGGTTGAGGTAGTCTGCAACATTATTGGTGATGCCCTTCTTGTACTTGATATTCAAATGGAAATGTTGCAGGTATGTGGATCACTTCTTATGGCGATCATTCCACAAATTCCCTTGTGTTTGTATGAGCTATGTGTTAGAAAATTAAATATTACGGAGCAATGGAACACATAAAATATTGTAGAAATATAAACACAGAAAACGCACAAAACAAGAGAGACACAGATATACATGGTTCACCCAGTTTGGGCTACGTCCACCTCGAACAGCCAGTCCTTCCTTTCTATTATCCAGCAAAATGAAGAGACACAACCTACAACAAGTTTGTTGTAATATCCTTTGTTTTCTCTCACAGTCTCACCTCTCTGTTTCTCGCACACACCGAATACACATCTAACTCACAACCTCAAATACAAAGCCCTCATACAAAGAGAGGGGTTGCCTTCTAGGGAAAAAAACCTAAACTAAACATAAGTTCTACCGTTAGATCATCCGCCTAATGCACGACCCAGATTGAGTAGAAATTACTATACTTTTACAAGGCAAATTTACGTCTGTTTTTAGCTTCAGGGGCACTACCCCCGAGCCCACGCCGGGGGACCGCTGGCCCCCGGACCCCCCAGCCGGGGGGGATCGGCCCCCCCGGACCCCGCGGGGGGGACAAGTCCCCCCCGCACCCCCCCACGTGGAGGGGTGTAGAAAACGTCCTAGGGTATACATCCAGCTGAAACAAAAACCTCTAAACAATCATGCTCCACACACAACACTATGGGGGTCGATGGTCTGTGTCGATCACTGTTTCCTTCCCTAAAATGTAATGCTTCCATTATCGGCGTGCCTGCACATTGGAATACATCTCTTTGTCATAAGTAAGATACTTCTGGACTGTGTATGAAAGTGTCTCACTGTGATATGCCACTGGATGCCCTTGTTGAGTAAGGACTGCCCCAATAGCATAGTCAAAGGCATATGTCTCGATATCAAAGGGTAGTCGCAAGTCTGGTAATGTGAGCATTGATGTAGAGCAAAGGCGATGTTTCAACTTTGCGAATGCCTTCTGTTCAAACCAAAAGAATTTGGCTTTCACTCCTCCCATGGTGTCTTGACTCAAGGGCCAAGTGATATGAGAGAACCCCAACAAGATCATGCGGTAGAAATTGGCAAGAACTAGAGAGTTGCGGAGCTTGGTTAGAATTGTTGGCGTTGGCTGATCCTAAATTACTTGGATCTTGGTTGAATCCACATGCACCCCCCATTCATCAATAATGTATCCAAGATACTGAACTTGGATCATGTCAAAAGTGCATTTATCCAAATTGGCACACAAATTGTGTTTCCACAGTGTTTGGAGAACCTATCGGATGTGGTGGAGCTGCTCTTCCCAACCCTTGTTGAAGATCAAGATGTCATCCAAGTATACCACTTCAAATGATTTGGTGAATGGCTACAAGATATCATCCATCAGCCTCATGAAGTTTGTAGGAGCATTCGTCAACTCGAAAGGCATAATAGCCATTCGAGAAGGAACTCATTGGCTTTGAAGGTAGTCTTCCACACATCAGAGGGTTCGATTGGCACCTAGTGATATTTGGAGTTCAAGTCGATCTTGCTGAAATATTTGCTCCCTTGAGTTGGTCTAGAAGGTCATCAATCTGTGGGATTTGGTACCTATTCTGGACAATGATCTTGTTCAACGCCTGATAGTCAATATAGAGTCTCCAAGTCCCATCCTTCTTCTATACCAACACAATCGAGCTCCCATAGGGTGATGGACTTGGCCAAATGTGAAATTTTTGCAGCAGCTCCCAAGCCTACCTCTTGATTTCATCGTTCTCCAGAATAGAGCATTGATAGATTCGTCCATTGGGAAACATCACACCTGTGGTCAGATCGATGGAGTGCTTGACCTGACAGTGCAGAGGCACCCCTGCAGGGGAGGTGAATATGTGCTCGTACTCTTCCACAACCTTGTCCACCTGTTTTTGTCGTGCATAGGGGCCCTGTCTGGAGGTCGTGGCCACTATCTTCTTCTTTTGTTGAGGGCGTATCATCAGGAAAACATATTTCCCAGTTTTGGAAAGGAGCATACTGCATTGTTTTGCAGTAACCAAAGAGATGTTGGTAAGTGGTGCTACCTCCAGTATCCTATATAACTTATTTCCCAAGGTAAAAATAACAACGCAAGGCCTTCACTCATATACAACGTGTCACTTCCACAAGTATGGTTGGCCTAATAATACATCACAAAAACCAAGGGGAGCAACATCACATAATACCTCATCCATGAAGGGCTTGATGATGTATAGAAGGTGGCACTACTGGTTGACATGAAGATCCCATCCTTGGTGAAGCCACTCGATGGTGTATGGTTGTGGGTGTGTTGTGGTCGGTAAGCCCAACCGCTTCACGACCTTTGCTGAAATCAAGTTCTTTTGGCTCCCATTTTCGATAATGAACTGTGGCAGGGAACCATTTACCCACATCTGGGAGTGGAAGAGGCACTCCTCCTCCTTTGTATCTATGGGTTCCTCCTTCTGGATCTCCGTGGTGGAAATTATGGCATTGGGCTCCGCATCAATAATCTACTTCTCTTTATCATTAACCTTGTTGGGTTCTGACTTAGAGTTGAAACATGCATTTGATTCAGAAGCTTTCAGCTTGGCCATCAGTGACTGCTTGGCCAGACGCTCACTTTTGTTGTGAGTGTATCTCTTATGGAACTCACACCACTTTCCCGTGTCCTTCTTCAACTTCACTATGTTGTTCGTTGCTTGTGGCTTTGGTGGGTTGCCCTGGGCCACCCCACCTTGGCTTTGTCCTTTGTTTTGTGCTACTTGAGTACCAAATGTTTGTCAAAATCCTTGATACCCAACTTCGTGTGAAGCTTATGAAAGACATTGGTAAATTCTGACACATCTTAGTCCCTTCCCTGCCACAACGTAGTCCACGTTATGTATTTTTCCTCATAGCAATCAACGGGGTAGTATTGCTCCTTGGTGGTGTCCCGTAATGAATTCCATGTGGGTGCGGCTAAAAATAGTGAGGGCTTACTTACATCCTTCTACTCACAGTAGGTTTCCCACTAGTCCTTGATGCAGGGGGCGACTTTGAGAAGAGAAAAAGTAATATTTTCTCGGCTAGAAAAATCATGAACAAAAAAATATCCTTCTAGAAGATTTAACCATTTATCTACGACGTCTGCATCTATTTGGCCCTCAAATATGGGAATGTCAAGTTTACTTGTACCTTAAAAGGAGTTGCACCACCAGAGTGGCTGTTGGATGTGGATGCGTTGTCGGTGGGCAAATGTTGAAGGATTCGGGTAAAGTTATCCATCATTGCAGTCCTTTATTTCTCGAGGGCCTCCTCGAGCAATATTTTGATAGGATCTTCTACTCCCTCGTCTTTCTTTTCTTCCCCCATGGTAGTTTGTTAGGATTTGTGAGGTTAGCATTGCAAATATTTGACCAATTCAAGCCCTAACTCCTTCTATTCCAACCTCGATGGGGACATGCAAACAAAAATAGAGAAAGAGAAAACCACTCTGATACCACTGATCTGAATTTAAACAGAAACACAACAAATCAAGGATATAACCATAAACAGAGATGCAACAGAAATAACACTTCATTTCATTAATATCAAATACAAAAGTATGCTTACAAACATAATGGAAATAAGACTAACTCGAGCGATGGTAGCTTATCTCTTAGAAGAGATGTGGCAACGACATGCGTCTGAACTATGTTACAATGAGGCTCAAAGGCCTATTTATTATTAAGAAACAATGGAAAACCCTAAACATCCAAAAACCTAACCCTAGGAGATGAAGCTCCAAAACTATGGTCCCCATTTGGGTAAATTGGAACATGAACTTCCCGGGGTCATAAATTTGGCATACAATCTCCGTTCGACGCTCACAATACCTCGTTAGAAAGATCTATCTGAGGACTACAACTTTAGAGTGGCCAATAATGGTTTTCCAAAAAAACTTCATTTAGGGCTGTTAGAAAATTATATATTATAGAGCAATGGAACACAAAATATATTGCAGAAATATAAACACATAAAACAAGAGAGACACAGATATACATGGTTCACCCAATTTGGGCTACGTCCATGAAGAAATAGCCAATCCTTCCTTTTATATTATCCAACAAAATGAAGAAATACAACCTACAACATATTTGATGTAATTCCCTCTTCGCTCTCACACAATCTCCTCTCTCTTTCTCACTCAGAATATTGATCTACATAGATGCAATAAAATTCCCTCATATATAGCGAGGGGTTGTCTTCTAGGGAAAAAACCATAAATTAAACATAACTTCTAACGTTAGATCTTCATCTAATGAACGACCCAGATTGACTACGAATTACAACATTTTACAAGGGAATTTTACGTCTATTTTTAGATTTGGGGGCGCTTCCCCTGATCCCCCGCCAGGAGGGGGTTCCCAAAGATCGCAGATGCCCCCCTTGGACTCCCCTTGCAGCGCAAATATTACGGGCAACGTTGCCACTACATTATGAACTGGGGTCCAATGCGGTGATACCTCTGAATAAAGAAGATAATCAGGCTCCACACACAACAATCTCCCACTTAGAGACTGATTATAGCAACTCCACCACTGCTTCATTTGTTGGACAATTAATCCACTTTGGACCTGGTTGTTTCTCATCCTCTTTATCATACTTGAAGACCAATTGAAACTGAGCAGAATCTCAGTTTCTCCATGGTTACAACTTTTGTTAACATATCTGTAGGATTCTGGCTAGTGTGTATCCTTTCTAGCTTCAGTTGTCCATCTTCCAACATTGACTTTATGAAATGGTACTTGAGCTGTATATGTTTAGTCTTGGAATGAAATGCAGAGTTCTTTTCAAGTTGTACGGCACTCTGGTTGTCACTGTATAACCTGCCCAACTCCTGCTTCGTACCTAATTCATCCAGAAACGTTTGTAAGCAAATCATTTCTTTACTATCATCTGTAGCAAGCAACATACTCTACTTTCGATGTTGAGAGTGCAACAACAATTTACAGTTTTGAAACCCAACTGATAGCTATTCCACCTACATTAAACACATACCTTGTGGTGCTCCTCATGTTATCTCTATCACCTACCATATCTGCATCAACATATCCCTGCAGAGCAATGTTTGAACCACCAAAGCATAATGCTTAATTTGTGGTACCTCTCAAATACTCGAGAATCCACTTCACCGCTATCCAATGTTCTTTTCTTGGATTGTTTATGTACCTGCTTACAACTCCCACTGCATGTGCAATATCAGGCCTTGTACAAACCATTGCATACATTAAGCTTCCAATTGCTGATGCAGATGGAACTTTAGACATATAAGCCATTTCTTCTTGAGTCTTGGGACACACCTCCATACTTAGTTTGAAATGGCTAGCCAAAGGTATACTAACTGGTTTTGCATTTTGCATATTAAATCTTTTCAACACCTTTTCTATGTACTCACTTTGAGACAACGTTAATTTTCTATTCTTCTTGTCTCTAGTTATTCTAATACCAAGGATTTGTTTTACAGCATCCAAATCCTTCATTGCAAATGAGTTTGCTGATTTTCTTTTGAGCGCATTTATTTCCTACATGTTAGAACCTGCAACAAGCATGTCATCTACATATAATAACAATATAATATAGCTGCCATCATTTTTCCTTTTGAGATAAACACAATGATCAGAGTGACATCTAGTATAACCTTGTTCAGACATAAACCTGTCAAATTTTAGATACCACTGCCTTGGAGCCTGTTTTAAGCCATACAAACTCTTCTTCAACCTGCACACTAGTTTCTCTTTCCCTTTAACCTCATATCCTTGTGGCCGCTGCATATATATCTCTTCCTCCAAATCCCCATGGAGAAAGGTTGTCTTTACATCTAACCGCTCAAGATGCAAATCTTTAGCTGCTACTAGACTTAAAATAGTTTTGATCGAAGTCATTTTAATAACAAGAGAAAATATCTCATCAAAGTCTGTACTCTTTTTTTGTGCAAACCCCTTCACCACAAGTCTAGCTTTATACCTTTTTATGTCTCCATCTTCTTCCTTCAACCTATAAACCCATTTATTCTGCAATGTTGTTTTACCTGTAGGAAACCTGACTAAGTCCCAAGTTTGGTTATGTGCTAAGGAGTCCATCTCTTCTTTCATGGCTTTCTCCCCACTTTTTCCTACTTTTGTACTTGCACTGCTTCTTCATAACATTCTGGTTCACCAGAATCAGTCAATAATACATAATATAATGAAGGAGCGTATCGTTCAGGGGGTCTACTTATCCTAGTAGATCTTCTAACACCACTTTCATGTGTTAGAGGTGTTTGTTGTTGTCATGGTTGTTGTTGTTGTTGTTATGGTTCTTGATCATTATGATTTTTAGGCACCATCACTTTTTCTGTGATCTCATCAAGCACTGTGTATTCTCTATTTTCTTTTTCCTCTTTCTTTTCCTGCAACTAATCCTTATACAAAACTTTTTCATTGAATTTGACATCTCTGCTTCTAATGATTTTTTGTTTTTCATAATCATAAAAGTGATAACCAAAATGATTTACACCATATCCTGGAACAAAGGTACATTTCTTTGATTTTTCCTCAAGCTTTGTTCTATTTTCTTTATTAATGTGGACAAAGGCTTCACAACCAGAAGTCTTTAAAAATGAGTAGTTTACCTTTTTACCTGTCCATGCCTCCTCTGGAATACCACCATACAAGGAACTTAAAGGCCCTCTTTTTATTAGATAAACATCAGTATCTACAACATCTTCCAAAAATTGTAAAGGCAATCCTGCATGCAATCTCATGGACCTTGCACACTTCATGATTGTCCTGTTCATCCTTTCCGACACACCATTTTCTTGTGGTGTTCTTGGAACTGTCTTCTCTCTGCGAATTCCATTCTCTTGATAGTACCTATCAAACTCTTTGCTGCAATATTCACCTCCATTGTTTGATCTGAGACACTTCAACCTTTTTCCTGTCTCATTTTCAACCAAATCTTTCCATTTCTTGAAAGTATCAAATACATCATAATTATTTCGAATACAATAAATCCAGGTTTTTTTAGTTGCATCACCAATAAAAGTAACATAATAACAAGAGCCACTGAGAGATGATAGTTGAGAAAGTCCCCATACATCTGTATGCACAAGTTCTAATTTTTCGCTCTTCTTTTCTTTACCAACTCTGGGGAATCTGACTCTCTTCTGTTTTCCATAAACACAATTCTCATAGAATTTTAAATTAACATGCTTCAAACCTGGCAACAAATTTATTGAGTGAAGAATCTGCATCCCCTTTTCACTCATGTTCCCAAGCCTATGATGCTACAATGTCATATCTTCTCCTGTAGAGGTTAAAGCATTAAAAAAATTAGAAATGCCATTGCATAAATACAATGTACCAACCTTTTCTCCTTTTTCTATTACCAGGGATCCTTTAGTCACCTTCTAGGTTTTATCTGTAAAAGTAGTCACATAGCCTTCACCCCCCAACTGCCCTGTTGAAATTATATTTTTCTTCAAATCTGGAACATGCCTTACCTCCTTCAATAGCCATTGATTTCCATTACATTGTTTTATGAAAACTGTACCCATTTCAATGATTTCACAGGGTTTACCATCACCCAATCGAACCTGTCCAAAATATCCTTGAACATAATCATGAAAATGTTTCCTATCAGGTGTAGCATGGAATGAGGCCCCTAAATCTACCACCCAGGCATCAATAATATTGTCTAATGAAGGAATCAAAGTATCTTGCAACACATCACCTGTCAAATTCACTTCATGATTGTTTTCTTGTTGCACGACTCCTTCTTTTCCCTTCCGAGACTTGCAGTACTTCTTCAGGTGTCCTTTCTTCCCGCATTTCCATGACACTATCCCCGAGTTGGACTTGGATCTGCCTTTCATTGACTTACTATGATATCTTGGGTTCTTTCCTCTTTCCATTTTACTTCCCCTAGTCTCTATAGTCAAATCATTACCTGATGTCTCATCGAAGATTTTCCGTTGCATTTCCTCGCTAAGGATTTCACCAACAACATCATCAAATTTTAAAGTGCTAGATCTAGAGATAGAGTTACTAATGGCCATAACTAAACCATTCCAACTTTTTGGCAATGAGCATAGAAATAACATAGCCCTAACTTCATCATAAAAAGTTACCACTACAGAACTTAACTGACTCGTAATTGTATTAAATTCATTCAAATGATCAGCAATAGATCCACCTTCTGACATCCTCATATTAAATAAACACTTCATAAGAAATACCTTCTTTGAGGCTGATGGTTTTTCATATAATTTGGCCAATGCTAACATTAAACCCTCTGTTGTCATTTCCTTTGAAATATTAAAGGCTATCGATGTCACTAGGCACAACTGTATTGTTCCAAGTGCCTTTCTATTGAGAATATCCCATTCTGTATCTATCATACTCGTTGGCTTCTTTTCCTTTCCGCTCAATGGTTAGTACATATCTTTCTGGTACAAATAATCTTCCATATACATCTTCCATAGCTGGTAGTTTTGACCGTTAAATTTTTAACCCTAAACCTACCATATTTCGCCATTGCTCCCACTCGAACTAGGAACCCTTCTCTCCCACGATTTTATCAGCCAAATAGACCTTCGACTCTGATACTAGATGTTAGAAAATTATATATTACAGAGCAATGGAGCACATAAAATATATTGCAGAAATATAAACATAGAAAACACATAAAACAAGAGAGACACAGATATATGTGGTTCACCAAATTTGGGCTACGTCACGGAGAAATAACGAGTCCTTCCTTTTATATTATCCAACAAAATGAAGAGATACAACCTACAGCAGATCCGTTTTAATTCCCTCTTCTCTCTAACACAATATCCTCTTTCTTTCTCACTTAGAATACAGATCTACATAGATGCAATACAATTCCCTCATATATAGCGAAGGGTTTCCTTCTAGGAAAAAAAACCCTAAATTAAACATAACTTCTATTGTCAGATCTCTGCCTAATGAACGACCTAGATTGACTATGAAATTACAACATTTTACAAGGCAATTTTACATCTATTTTTAGCTTTGAGGGCACTGCCCCCAATCCCCTGCCAAGGGGGGAATCCCAAAGATCACAAAAGCCCCCCCTAGACCCGCTTGTAGCACAAATATTACGGGCGACAACGAACTGGGGTCAAATGCGGTAATACCTCTGAATAAAGATGGTAATTAGGCTCCACACCCAACAAGGGCCTCAAAACAGCTCCGGAAGTTCAGGACCTGAAAAACGGACAAAAATAGTAAATTGTGCTACAAATAAGGAAACTGAAAAAATGAAAGAAACAATGATGGGGGTCTAAGTGGAATAGGCGGGTGGCCACCAATATCCACCTAGATCATGGGGCTTGGGTTTCACCACCAATAACTAAGAAAAATATATGTCTTTGTGGCAATGACTAAAAATAACCATTGTAAGAAGAATCATCAGATTGATGGTATTTGGGGACTTTATGATAGTCATCCAAATGTTGAAAAAACTTAAGGAAAAATGCAACCTCCTTAGTTACCCTATATTGCAAAGAATCACATCACAACTGAGAAACTTTGAAATGATTTAGTTTTATCTTGTTAAAAGACAAATGAATGCAAAGGAAAATACATTGGCCAATAAAAGCTAAAGCGTAAATCAAGGTATGTTGGATTAAGATGGTACCACAATAAAATTCAATCTGTTACCATGACTATGGGAATCATCTACATGGAAAGGCGTGTAGCATAAGAATAAGTGAATGATAGAAGGAGAAATCATCAAAATAGTGGATGGCACTAATTGCATTCTCATTTAGCAGAGATCTATCAAGGGCAGCTGGAATGGCATCCCATTAAAATCGATGAAGGTGCTTTAAAATTCCCACTTCATAAAAGAACCCATTTGTCGTAGGTAGAAGACATCAACATGCGGTACATCTGGAGAAACAACCATATTCACAAAAATTAGGAAAGGATTTTGTAGGGATTCAACATAAATAACCCGACTAGGATGGCACACACAAATTATGGAGTTTTAATGGAGAAAATCTAGAGAGATATCAAGGCAACAATCAATGAGGATTGTTTGGGTGACTCC
Organism: Pinus taeda; assembly: GCA_000404065.3. NCBI lineage: Eukaryota > Viridiplantae > Streptophyta > Pinopsida > Pinales > Pinaceae > Pinus > Pinus taeda. The sequence goes on from APFE030651574.1 coordinate 33,649, forward strand.
ATGAATGTGGTAGGACTGATCTTAATTTCTATTGAATGGCCACCTTGGGTGAGGAGAGTCAGAATACAAGGTTGGTTAATTTATTGAAGGGCCACAACTCTGTCTCATTTACGTAGCCCAAGAGGGGTTAACAGATAACAAGGAATATCAATTGGGATTGTAGAGCTCAAGATAGGTATGAGAATGGAGATAGATATATCGGCTCTTCTAGTCATGGAGTATGAGAAAATGAAGCTTCTTTTGGATAATTTAATAAAGACATTAGAGTACATTCTAACCCTACTCAATAGATGAAGTGAACGGAGGCAAAGTAGAAGGAAGTGTAGTTGGATTTATTGGATCTAAAATGTGATTTGTTTCAAAGAAAATTTGTGAAACTTTATGCTTCTGGAAGTGGAGATGGTGATACTCGACCTAAGGCTAAAATGGTTAGAGCGAGATACCAACAAAGAAGCATGAGACCCTTCTGTAGGCATTAAATATTCCAAGAACATGGAATGGCATGACACACTTGTTAGGCATAGCAGGAGCAGAGAAAAGCAATTGCACGAGAAAAGAAAAATTTTGAAGCTAGGTCGTCCAACTAGGTTAGACAATATGTTTTCTGCAGATTTATGTACTACATATACATTTTTCCTTTAGGTGTTTTTTAGAATCTAATTAGGAGATATCACTATAGATACATAGCTAACATAAAGCACGGTGAATGGAGGAAAAGGAGAAGCAAGTGTAGTCGATTTACTGGATCTAAAATGTGATATGTTGCAAAGAAAATTTGTGAAACTTTAGGCTTCTGGAAGAGGAGGTGGAAATATTGGACCTAATGCTAAAAAGGTTAGAGTTGGATACCAACAAAGAAGCAAGGGACCCTTTTGCAGGCACTGGATATTCCAAGAACGTGGAATCACATGACACACTCGTTTAGGCATAGTAGGAGTAGAGAAAAGCAGTTGCATGGGCAAAGAACAATTCTAAAGTTTGGTCATCTAAGTAGGTTAGACAATATGTTTTCCGTAAATTTATGTACTGCAGATACATTTTCTATTTAGGTGTTTTGTGGAAACTAATTAGGAGATATCACTATAGATACATAGTAAACATAAAGCACAATAGGATAAACGAGTTACTGAAAATGTAAATGCTTTCAAAAAGATGAAACAATAAAATCTATAAAGGTACTAGCCTTGTAACAAGATCATGTTTATAAAATAAGCTTTTACTTGTCTCTTAACAAAAATAAGAAAATGAAATATTGTCTTTTAAATTTAGGTTTAAATTTTATTTATAACACGTTTTTCTTTATAAATCAATTATTAATATAGTTGTGAGTTATTAGAAATATTTTAGTATGATTTATGACTAAAAAAATACAATAAATACTAATTATCTCTATTTATTTATAATGAAAAGAAATTGCATAATGAATATATTTTTTCCAAAAAAATGTTCTTAATCATTTCCTTATATTTTGTGAATGGTGTTACCTTAAATCAATCAATTTTCATTATGACACTAATTGGATATTTTGTGAATGGTGTTACCTTAAATCAATCAATTTTCATTATAACACTAATTGGATAATCAATTTTCATTATGACGCTAATTGGATATTTTGTGAATGGTGTTACCTTAAATCAATCAATTTTCATTATGACACTAATTAGATAAAGATAGATATTGAGTGAAGCATAAAATAAAGGCAATCAATCACTCCAACTAACTAACTTATGTATTACACAATAGATATACACATTTTTTTAAAGAAATACAATAGATATACACATTTTTTTTAATAAAATACATTTCTTAAAGATAAGAAAAAAACACTTCTCTTTACTCTATAAATAATATTCAAAGTAAATAAAATTCTTTGAAAAGTAAAACAAATATTTATTAAAAACTCAACATTATTATTTATAAAAATAAATATTAAAATCTAAAGAATAACTCTCTTACCAGCATCAAACTATTCAAAGTAAATAAAATTTTTAAAGTAAAAATACATCTTTACATCAACATTATTAGTTATAGAAAGATAAATATTAAAGTCTGAAAAATAACATTCCCTCACCCATCTAAACTAAATTCCAGCTTTTAACTAGATTAAAATATTATATAACAAATATGATATTAACAACTTACGAATCATTTTTAATTTCAAACATTTTTTAAATAATAAAAATTTTATATCGATCAAACTCACTCAATTTAATTTAATTTAATTTTAAATTTTGAAATTTATGAAAGTTAAATAAATTTATATAAGTATGAATTAAAATTCATTTATATTCTTTAATGGAAATAATAAATGGATTAAATATTATTATATAATTAATTTTATTTAAAATTGAAAATAATATAAATTAAAATTTTTATGTATATATTAAAAAAATAATTTAATATCATTTTGAATTTGAATAATTATATAATTAAAATTCGTTTTATATTTCTAAATGGAAAATCAATGGATTAAATATTATTATTATATAATTAATATTATTTTAATTTAAACTAATATAAAATTAGAATTCCTTTTATTAATAGTATATGTAAATAACATTTATATATTTTAAATTT
>APFE030651574.1:54517-81246 GCA_000404065.3 Pinus taeda
TTATAAAAGTTGTTGATTCAAAACCTCCTAAAACTAGTTTTAAAAAATTATACTTTGGATTTAAAATTAGAAAGATTTAAAAACATTAAACTTTGGATTTAAAAATAGAAAGTTTTAAATTAGTTTGGTGAATTATGGAAATGAATTAGTATTACTTATTTTAATAATGTGATTAATAAATAAATATATTATTTTTAATATTTTACAAGAATATATTATCATCTACTTTATTAATAGTTCTTAATTAATAATAAATAAATCATTCTTGAGATTTACATAAAAATGTATTTTTTGTTTTTAATAGTAGTCCGAATTTTTTTTTAGACAAGAATTTAGTTGTATACTCTTTGTACAAAACACCTAGAATTAAACAAAATCTAACATTCATACTAAATTATATAAGAGGGTGGTCATTGGGCTAATTGTGAGGATCTACATGCTCTGGAGGTGGTAACTTCAAGTTCAAATCAAGAACAAGGGAGATAGACGAGCTTGTTAGACTCATTGATGGAGAGGGAGACAAAGTACCACGAATGCATGCAATTTGGAGATTTTCTAATTGGCCTTGTAGACTACCAATTCCATCATTGGGTCTATGAATTTGTTGTCAATGTTTAGTTAGAATGTCCATGGTTGCTGCCAATTAAGTAACCAGTTGCTCTGTATGGAGATGGGGTTGATTAATGTTATCCGAGAACCATGCAATGTCATCTAAAGAAGCTAGAGGCACCTTCCTCCAACCAATTGAGCATATGAGGCTGGTTAGGGCAACACAAGAAGGAGCAAGTTGTCTCTAATCCAACCCTCCAAAGACTAAACCCAAAGGTGGAGCATACTGAAATCCTTGAACCTCATGGAACCATGAGGCATGCCATCATGTGGAGAGGCCTATGGACAAAAGCTAGAGCACCATAAATTTCCATTATTCATGTCATGAGTCCATGTTCTTTGTTGTATATGAATGGGATGAACATCTTAGGATGATGATTTTCTTATTTAATGGAGATCACATACTTTGTGGTAGCCAAGGTTTTATGAGAATACCTTGATTGGCCAATTGATACACGGAGGGAGAATCACATGTCACCATAATTTCTAGGGGATGGATTGGAAGTAGGAGAGTGAGTTGATTGTAACAGTTCTTTTAGGTCTCTCCATCACTCCTGAAGCACTAGAGTTAGCAAAAAAGTTGTTACTTCATAACACATAAAATGAAGTCACCTCATGGATGGAACCCAACCATATGTGAATTCTTCAAAAAAATATATTGTAATTTAAGATTCCAAAAGAAATTTGCTTGCAAAGAATTCTTGAAAATAATCAATGTGCAAGAAAATAAATCACTATTAAACTTATACTTTAGAGAATCATAAATTTCTACTTAATTATTAGTGAAATAACACCTGTACACCTACCAACCCTAATACATAATAAATAAATAAATAAATAAAATAATATATTATTATCTATCTACTTAATTTATAGTCCTTTCATTCCGGAGTCTCGTAGTTTACTGGAAAATAAATAAATAAATATATATATGGTTAAATGATAATACATCGAAAGGAGAATATATATTATTTTTTTATTCGAGCGTATTCAAGAAAAGCGATATGTTACGTAAAATTATATCTTTATATCCCAAAAATAGAAAAATATAGGTATTTATTGTCTAATCAATGAATGTGTTTATTGCATTCATAATTACATGTGAACATGATGGACGAAGGCAGAATAATGTAGTTATGCCTTAGTCTGATTAAATTAAAATTGATAAATGGAAGAATAAAGCGAAAGTTGAGATTATTAAAGGGAACAATGCATTTTTCTGGAAAGATATTTAAGTTAACGAGATCGAGAAAATGGACGGCCCCACATCGAAACTAATATTGTTTTTAATAAATAATATTTTACTTTATAAATAAAATATAATAAGAATGATGTTAATGGTTTAACTTATTAAATGTAAGTTTAGTTACGGGTAAGGATTATTTTTTGAATTTAAGAAAAGTATAGAAACATTTTTGAATGAGGATTAGGTAAATTTACAGATAATTATGTACAGGTTTTTGTTTTGTATTAAGGATGAGGATTATTAAGAATAGGTAAAATAAGATGTATTTTTTAATGGGGTTTGATATTAATCGTTAATTTTTGAAGTTTTTTTTTTTTACTATCTAAGTAATGGTGGTCTATTTAGAATAAGTTTTTTGGATCAAAATAGAAGTTTACAAGTTTGAGAGTTTGGGGTTTTATTAGGTAGGTTTTTAATGGTTAATATTTTAGTGAACAAAGAAAATTTAGGTTAAAAAATGGAAAAAATTAAGTTTGAAGTAATTAATAGGTATGATGAATAATAGCATATAAAAAAATTAGCATTTAATTTTAATTGGGATATGTATATATAAAAGATGGTGATTGGATCAATGTAGTTCTGACGCATGTATAGATTAATGCATGGGTGATTTATAAAATTGCCTTGTCTTTTGTTCATTACTATTGGTAGGATAATGTCTTTGAAGCATGAGGAATCATCTTATGGGTCTCCGGCTTGTGATTTCATTGCATTTGGTTTTCAACTAGGGTTCAACGTTGGTTATTTTCCCCTCTAAATCATCCTTGTGAGATCCTAGCTCCGAGGTTTGGTTGGCTCTTCAACATTTTATCTCTAGTTTGACTTGAACTAACAGAATTCAATCAATATCATATTGATCTTTTTCTCCAATTCAACTTGGTTTCATTGAATTAAGGTGCTTTAAAAGCTTCCATGGTTTTTGTGAGCTTTATGGCTCTCATCAAGGAAAATTTTAGGGGCTAATATTCACAAGTTGGTTACTTTTCTATGATTTTTCTAAAATAAAGATTTGCCAATTTCCACTTTTTTCTAATAATTATTCATCCAAATTTTATAGCATAAAGTTATTTTACCTTAAAAATAGCCAAAATGTTACAAAGACTATATAAAATCATTAGAAATTTGGATATATTAAAAAAAAATATCGCCAAACATTTTACATTTTTCATATTAGGGACAAGTAAGATTTGCCAAGGTTTCTAAACTTTAAGATAAATTTTGATCCTTAAATTTTTCGTTAACTTTCATCATTGGCATGGCTTCTATGATCTTTGTGGCTTCCTAATTTCCTCAATTCAAGTTTATGGGATTGTTTTCATTGTGTCTTGGCATTAATGTTTCCATCGAATTAGTTATGGTGGCTTTAGTGGCTTTTGTGACTCTCATCAAGTTGGTGGCTTTTGTGGTTCCTATGACTATCATCATTGCCATGGCTTTTATGTCTATTATGGCCCCCCAATCACTGCATTTCAATGTTTCATTTTGGCTCAACATTGATGGTGTCTTGTTTTGCTAAAGGTAAACTATCAACCCTATAGTATTGGTCTTATTGGAATGCCATATAGGGATTTTAGAAATTCTAGGTTATGTGGGGGCAATGGTAAAATAGGGTTGTCTCTAGGTTATGTTGGGAGTCCTTAATGGATCATGGGCATGTTGGTTAGTGCCCGATTTTTGAGACCTCAAAAATTTATACTCTAAGAAGGTGCAATGCTTACATTGTTGACAACAAAGCCTTAATTTCATCATTCTTAGACATAATGCAATCCCAATAAGAGGATATGGAAAAGTTCAACACAAATGAAAATTCCATGACAAAAAAACTGCATTAAGAAAAAGAATATAGTCAATTTGGCCTTATCTAATAATGTTTGATGAAATATTTTAAAGTTTTTTTAGTTGTAAAGACTTTTTTTTGTGCACAATAATGTTTTATGTAATATTTTAAAGATTTTTTTAAATGAGCTTTTGTATGAATTCATTGTCATTTGTAATAGATTAGATAAATATTTTTTGAAGAAATGCTTTGTAATTTTAGAATGTTCTTCTTAATCTATGAACATACTTCAAGATGGTTTTGTTAGACAACTCCTTTTGCACTAAGAGGCACTCTACAACCTAGTACGACGATGAGTTGCACAATGTATGTAATTAAGTATGTGATTCGTTGCACATTAAAATTAAAATAAAAAATAATCATTTATATATAGTTGAGTAGTCTTTGATGAGTTTTCCGATGTGTTTACCAGCCATGGATTTGTACCTATTGATTTGTCCATAATTTGTTACGCTGAAGCCTACTTTAAGGCTTGAGGAATTTCATTATGAAATGCAAGAATACTACCTTAGATCAATCTTAACTTTGGACTTGATCCCTATCGGCACTTGGTAGATCCAAATTTAATATGAATCTAGGTTGGTTTATGTATTTTTATGTTGAACAATATGACTAAAACATTTATATTTTCATAAATAAATAACAATTCTTACTATTAAAGAAAAAAATGTTTGTTTTTCTTTTAATATAATAAATAAGTGGAGGACCCAAAACCTAAAGATATTTGTTAAAAGTGAACTCTATCTCTTTATTGAATAACATTTTTTTCAAATAACATATACGTAATAATTATAAGTCAAAATTTTGAAAATATTATTTATTGATTTGAGCAATAACTTAATAGTGAAAACATATATTTTCTCAAAAAAATTTTAGAATTCAATAATAAAATTAAAATATATATACTTTCTATAAACTTAAATATTATATATTTGTATATTTTAAAACTAATAATAACCTCCCATATAAATATATTACTTAAAAAAATTCATTTTAAAGCCTCCACAATTTATAAATAAAATATCATACAAAATATACTATATGGATGTAGATGTATGTGTATCATATTATGTAATGTTAAAAAGGGCACTTTACGTTGTACGCATTCTTTATAGCAAGTTGTCGTTATGTTAGGCCACCTAATAGTTACTTGCAAAAGATTCCCTACAAAATGAATCTATATTACTTAATTAAGGATAATATTCCTTTTCCTATATGGAAGATAGCTCATAATGTAAAGATGTTGTATTTGGTCCCCATAAATAAAAAAGTAAAGTTGATGTAAAAGCATAAAGAAAAATTAAGAAAGAAGAGTGTAGTTATGAATTGACAGGACTTTTGATTTTATTTTGCATTAATTGCAAGTTTTTATCGTAAGAGAATGGATATTGAAGACTATAATGAAAATGGATATTGGTATCATAGTATAATATCATGGTGAAATGGTTTTTTTTAATTGCATTAAAATTAGAATTAGATATCACATTGAAATTGATTGTTTTTTTTAATTATGTTAAAACTAAAGTTGGAGATTGTTATATATTGTAATATTACATTAAATTATTTTTTAAGTTTTCGAATATATATGTTTGACTCATACAAATGTTAAGAGAATAGATTTTGATAAAATAGTAAGATGAAAATGATATTGTTACTCTGTTATATTGAAATGATATTTTTTTTTTAAATTATATTAAAATTAAAATTGTTTTTTTTTTCCATAGATTTGAGATCGGTAATTTTTATGTTCATAAAATATTTGTATCAGGTGGATCCACTCGAAGGGATCATTTCTTATTGGCTCAATCATGGAGTTTGACCTCAAGAGTGTTAAGAGAATTAGACTCGCGACCTCTCAATAGGGTGCTTTAACAACGGGGACTTGAACAATTGAACTAAATTGTAATGCCTCCTCCCACATCCACCCACTTTTACAAGCTCCCCAAGGTAAACATGAGATGAGTTCTACTATGACATGACCCAACCTCCAAGTTCCAGTTATGGAAGTAGGGCCGACACACCAACAACTTATAGACATCCCTTTAGGAACTACAGATCACTCAGGAGCTTGCAAACCACCACAGCTGACCAATCCCTGAGTTGGAACTCTTCTTTTCACATGGTTTACTCTCCAACCGCACCCACAACACAACATCAATGCGGTTATGAGGTCCCAACTGCATGCATAGACCTGCTTCCATGCAGTTATGACCCAAAACTCTAGTTTTATGCCAGTGATTCCGAGATCTCAACCTCTTTTCTAGGCCAGCCTCCAGGCCACTACCCATAACTGCTTGTAACTTTCCAAAAACTTAAACAAGATCCCAACAATGCTAACCATTTAGAATTCAAGCAAGAAATTGACTAGACATGTATAATCCATGATAGACAACATATGGTAAACATGAAAGCTACAAGTCATGAATGCATATGTGATCATAAACTTCTAAACTTCAATTGAGAATCGCCAAGAAGGCTCCAAGCCCTCTTTAGCTAGCTGCAACAACACTTGTTAGACCATGCATTCATCAACCATTTAATAACTTATCAAAACATGTCAAGATCCATAGACATAATACATCATTTAACCAACATATAACTAGCATATAAACATAATGGAAGTCATGGAAAATTAGCCATAAAATCACCATCATAATCATTACAAATGCTCAAAGATCACAACAGGAAAATATCTCATATTAACATATGAAAATTTCAACCAAGTCAGGGCCTTCCGCGTACCACCCAACCATAGATTGAGTTGAACCAAATATCCCTTTCAATAAATCACCCTCACACCATATTCCAAGCATGAATGTGGGATCAGATGGATTACACCAAAACAAAACCAAACAAGGGCTTCCATCTCAACCCTCAACCATAGTGAGCTCACCTATACGATCAAGAAATCACTAACATCAACCAAATCAACCTCTACCCAAGTTGTTTAGGGCTCCAAGAACTAGTAACTCAACCCACAACCTTCCAGATCTCCAGAGCGTTTGTTCCAACCCATGACTCTAGGGACTAGTAACTCAACCCACAAGGATCTAGAGTGTTTGTCCCAACTTGCAGGTTCCAGGAACTAGTAACTTAACCCAAGTTATTTTAGGGATCCAAAGCGTTTGTTCCAATGTACATCCAAGGGAACTTGAGAACCAATAAGAAAAATAGTGGGAAACCCACAACAACATGGCTATCCAGGAAATGGCATGGCAAGGTTGAAATCACTGTCAATCCAGGGAAATTTCCATGCCAAGGACAACACATAACCAAGGAACAACTTGTGTGTACCATGCATCCAAAAATCAGCAAGAAAATCTCACATGCAACATGTTACCTACAAAGTAAGCATGTTGTAGTTGTTGATCCAACTTTTCCCTTGCGCTCCCTTACTTTCCTTTGCTTTCTTTATCCAATCCAAGTGAATGCTAGAGTACTCCAAGAATGCTCCCAGAATGATCTAAGTGTGCAAGAGTATGAGAGAATGAAAGAGTGATCAAATCCAAACTGTCAAAAGCTTGCCTTGATTCTTTGATGTTTGTTTATCATTAAAGTTTCATTTTTCTTCATTTTCCTTCATTTTCCCTCTATTTTCCCTTGCATGTAAATTTGTCTCTCTTCACCTTCCCTTTCTCCTATTTTGCTTTATATTCATAATTAAATTCCATTTATTGCCTTTTTTCCTTTGCCAATGCCTTTACCAATTTCCATAGCCATTAGTAATCCACAAGTGATTCCCACTATAATGTTTGCCCAATATTCAGCTTGGAATACATGTCCCATGACCTTGGTCTTATTTTATTTACATGGAGAATCAATCATGGGTTGTTACATAACCCTCAACGCTCATTAAAACTGGATATTGCAATACACTGTAATATCATATGCATGTGTGGGGGAGGAGGGAGTGCGAGGGGCTCTAATCAACCCTAAGGAAGAAATAGTGTTGTAATTTGCCTAGGGTCTCGGACTTTTGACCAACAATAAAGCTAATTTTTTCGCATTATGGAAAGGGCTTGAACTATCATTGACCAAGAAAATTTAAGGACTCATTGTTTGTGGCGATTCAATGCTTGTTATTTTCCAATTATTGGGGAAAAAATTAGTGATATGCCTCCTATTTTGCAAGGGATTTCATTATTTACTTCACAGTTTAAGCAACTTGAGTTTTTACATGTGTATATGCGTATTAATGAGATGGAAGACATGTTTGCAAAAAAAGGATCTTCCTTAGGCCAAGGGAAAATCATATAAACTTGAAAATTTTAAAATATCACAATATCCCTTAAATATGGACAAAGCTCAAAGGTACGTAATCACCAACAAGGCAATATCATACCAAAATAATTTATGACTCCTAAGGCCGAGTTCCCACATTAAGAACTACAGTTTCATCCTCAGACAGAACACCAAAGGACACCGCTCACAAACAGATCACAGATCAATACACCAGTATTCTTGACATGGTTAAAACCATCAAAGAGGAAAGCAGTCCATGGCTTGAGCTAACGTGGCCACTTCAGGAAATTTATTAATAAAAGAATGAAAATTTACATAAGATTCTCTCATGAATGGTTACCCTACAAATGACCCTCCGTGCTCTTTAAATAGAGATCATGGACCAATCGGGTGTTAAGCCACAGATCAAGTGTTGGTAATACCGAGGAAAGAATGAACCGTCGGATCACTTCATGTCTAGAACATATTGTGATCGTCAGATTGTAAGTTACAAAAGTAAATAGTAAGGAAACACACTTTACCTAACCCTATACTAGATCAAGTTATACTTAACTATTTCCTATGTGTCGAAATATCCTAACATCCCCCCTTAAGAACAACTTGGGATAGGATTGAAGGATGTACAAATATGACACAATAGGAGAAGGAAGGAGGCCTATCCCCCCTTAGTGATAACTTCCTGAACTCCAACCATAATTCGAAGTTTAGTAAACTTCGCCTCTGTGAGAGCCTTTGTAAAGATGTCTGCAACTTGATCCTCTGTTGAACAATATTGCACTTCAAGAACATGGTCGTAAATGAGCTTTCTGATGAAGTGCATGTGTAGTTCAATGTGTTTTCTGTGTTGATGTTGGATTGATCTTTGCATATTTGAATGTCACTTTGATTATCACACAAATGTAGTCGGATGCTGCTGCTGAAAGCCAAACTCTGACAGGATCTGACGAAGCCACATGGCTTCCTTACTAGCTTCTACGTCGCCAGGATACTCTGCTTCTGTTGAAGAAAGAGAAATGGCACTTTTTTTCTTTCAAGCCCATGTAGTAGGTCCTGAACCAAGAGTGAGTACATAACCTGCAGTAGACTTCTGATCATCAGGGTCACCAGCCCAATTAGAATCAGTGAAATCAACCAATAGAGGAGATGCTTCTGCGTTGTAATGAATCCCAAACTGAATTGTACCTCGAACATAATGAATTATTCTTTTCGTTTCTTTCCAATGACTTTCATGTGGGTTTTGCATAAACTGAGCAATAAGGCCAACAACAAAGGAAAGGTCAGGATGAGTATGGGTCAGATACAAAAGTTTTCCTACAAGTTGACGGTATAAGGTAGGATCAACTTCAGGGGAAGTACAAGTGACTGAAAGTTTGGCTCCAGACTGAAAGGGAGAAGGGGTTGGCTTATAGTCTTCCATGTGAAAGTGGCGTAGAAGATCACATGCATACTTGGACTGGGAAAGGGAAATACCTTCCTTGGATTGCAAGACTTGAAGACCAAGAAAATAATGCAAGTTTCCTAAGTCTGTCATTTCAAACTTCTTTTTAAGGCTGGAATTCACATGGTTTATAAGGTTGGGATCACTACTAGTAAGGATAATATCATCAACATAAAGAACAATAATGATAAGAGACTTGCCCACTTTCTTGGTGTATATAGTGTTGTCAGAATGACACCTAGAAAATCCAGTTTCTAAAAGAAAGTTATTCATTTTGGCATACCAAGCTTGAGGGGCTTGCTTGAGACCATAAAGGGATTTCTTAAGCCGACATACAAGGTTGGAGTCTGTTTGTATAAAGCCAGTAGGTTGTTCCATATAGATTTCTTCATGCAAGTCCCCATGCAAGAAGGCATATTTAACATCCATCTGATGGACTTCCCATTTGAAAGATGCAGCAAGGGAAAGAACAAGGTGGATAGAGTTCATTTTGGCAACAGGGGAGAAGGTTTCAGTATAGTCAATGCCTTCAACTTGTGAAAAACCCTTAGCAACAAGACGAGCTTTATGTTTATCAACTTTTCCATCTGGTCCATACTTGGTTCTGTAAACCCATTTGCATCTAACAAGTTTTCGTTCCTTTGGAAGAGGAACAAGATCCCATGTATCATTTGCTAATAATGAACGATATTCTTCATTCATAGTTGTGTCCCAATCTAGATGGCCTGAAGCTTCTACAAAGGTGTTAGGATCATAATTCGTTGAAGCTTGAGCTAGTAAAGAAGAGGCTCTATCGAACTGAGAACGTGTATGTCACTGATCTGTAGGATCACTGGCAAGAGCACTTGCTGCATCCCGAGTAGCACGGACCCATTTTGGAAGCTGAGGAGCTGAAGGAGGATCCTGAGAAGGTGGGGGAGGATTTTCATCCTCACTGTCATCATCTGAAGAAGAAATATTTTCAGAAGTAGAAGGGATAGAGAGAGGTGGCACATCCACCGAACTAGGCTCGTAGGCCGATATATTTTTAGCAAACTTTACATCTCTTCTAATGATAACATTTTTGGACTTAAGTGGAATAAGTCTATATCCTTTGACATCTTCAGAATATCCAACAAAAATACATTTTTCACTCTTAGGTTCTAAAGCTTTATGTTTCTCATCTGGAATATGGGCCCATGCTTCACTTCCAAAAACATGAAAGTGACTTACATCTGGTTTAATTGAGCTCCATGCTTCTTCTGGAGTGATATTCTTTAAAACCTTAGTAGGAGTGCGATTTACTATGTAATTTGCACAGTTAATTGCTTCTGCCCAAAAATTAAGACTAAGTCCTTTAGATTGAAGCATACAATTAGCCATTTCCTTTAAGGTGCGATTCTTCCTTTCAGTTGCACCATTTTGTTGTGGGTATATGGAACAATATGTTGGATTTGAATTCCACTCTCAGTGAAAAAATTGATGAATTTGTTGTTAACATATTCTCCGCCATTATCAAATATTAGCTTTAAGAATTTGATGTCTAGATTGTTTTTCAAAAAAGGCCTTAAAGGCCAAGAACATGTTAAATACTTCACTCTTGAGTTTTAAGAAGTATACCCAAGTGCGTTTGGAGAAATAATCAATGAAAGTTAAGAAATACTTGTAGGCAGAGAATGAAACAACTAGAAGTGGACCACATAAATCACTATGCACAAACTGTAAAGGGGCTGAGGCATGCCAAGAGGCACGTTTTTCAAAACTATCCCGATGATGTTTTCCGAGTACACATCCGGAACAAACACCATCTCTGCAAGATATTGTTGGAGGACCTATCGCCATATTTTCTTTACATAGATTCTGAAGGGAGCGATAGTTTAAGTGACCAAATCGCTCATGCCAAAGTTTGCTCACTTCATCATTATGAGCAAGAAATAGCGAGGGAAGATTTGATGACCCAAAGTTGTTAAACTTATACAACCTTGTAGAATCATCAGCAATTCCAGTAGCTAAAATCTATCTAGGATCTCTTAGGTCCTTAACTACAACATCGTGAGGTGAAAATTCAATGATTTTACGTTCACCTGAATGAGTTATCTGATATACAGATAGAAGGTTGCAGGATAAGGTTGGAACACATAATACATCATTGAATTGACCATTGTCTAGATGAACATTTCCAGTCCCTACAAAACTAAGAGATCTGTCATCACCAACATATATATTTTTGGTGTTACAATCATTTAAAGAAGAAAACATGGCATTGTTTTTGGCCATGTGATAAGAAGCTCTAGAATCAATGAGCCACTTATGAGAATGAGAAGAAGAAGATACATTTAGTGCATATCCAGACCGAGATGCTTGACAACCACATGCAAAAAGTGCTATTCCTGAATATGAAGTTGAAGTTGTTGAGTGCTCCAAATGGATGTTATGCTTCTCCATTGTTGCTTCCAAGGTTTCCATCTCCTTAAATAATTTGGATTCTAAGTGGCCATATCGATTAAAAAAGTGGCAATGTCTATCAATCTTCTTCCCTTTGTTTTTATTTGCCTTATCATTTTGTTGAAATGAATTTTCATTTTGAGATTGAAATGACTTAGGACCCTTGTTTTGTTTAGGACCATTCTTTTTAGGATACAGCTTCTTAGGATTCTTTGAATTTGGTTGCTGCTAGGTGGCTAAGGCTTTCTTAGAAGAGTTTCCAAGATTAAGAAGACCAAGATGTAAGAGTTTTTCTTGTTCTCTTATTAAAGAATCACAAAAGGAATCAAAGGAAGGGGACTTGTAGTCTTGTCCTTGAGAAATAAAGGCTTCTATAGTAGAATGGAAGGTGGAAACGAACACAGAGTAGGCTGGTCCCAAATTAGTAAGAATGGAATAGATAAGGCTACCATCTTCTTTCTTAACCTTAACACCTTCCAAGAGAAGTCTAAGGGTCTCGAACTTGGACAAAAAATCTTTAATGGAAGAAAAATTATTGGGGTCCAATGTAAGCAACTCATTTTCGAGTTGATGGGTTCTAATTTCATTTTTAATTCCAAAAGATTTAGTGAGTTGTTTCATTGCTTCATTAGGAGGATCAAGTTTTGCGATATGGAATCTAAGGTCTAGAGAAATAAACATCCCTATCAACCCACGTGCTTGATCTTGATTATTTTCCCATTTGGCTGCCTTATCTTCATCTTGAGGTTTGGTTTCTTAGCGTGAGGCTATTATGTAAAGACCTTTACTTCTAAGTAAATCCACAATATAGGACCACCATTGGAAGTAGTTGGTGTTGTCAAGAACAACTTGGCATGGAATTTCCATTTTAATAGAAACTGAAGTTGTAGATGCTAAAACTAAGTGTTCTAATGGAAATATCTTGAAAAATTAAGCTGATCAAAAAAATGGCTTACGGATGAAGAAGTTATGGACTTTTGAAGAAAAATTGTTGAAAATGTCGACGAAGTGCGTGAATGTGCGAAAATGAATGATAATGTTATATCTAAAAAAAAATACACCGCGCCCCCTCCATCTCCCCCTTTTCCAAACTTAATGTAACTAGCTCGCTTAAAAAAAAAAAAAATTATGTGACTTACTTTTATAAATAAGTGAAAGTCACTTTTACAATGGTACTTTATAAGCTACCCACTAAATTGTAACTTAAATAAAAGATAAAGAGGCTTTAGAATTATAAGTGACTCACCTTTTATAATGGGTGAGAACACTTTTACATAAAGTAACTTTAAAACATAAGTTACATGTTCTTTTTGAAAAAGTAACTCAACAAAAAGAAAGACTTGAACTCAAGACCTCTATTCTCATAAAGTAACTTTGGACCAAGTGAGCTAGTTAAAAGGTAGTAAATTTTGGAAAAGAGGAAGGGGTTTTTTTTTTTGTCACTGAGCTTTTGGGTGCTGCTTACTTGAAAATTTTTTTTTTTTTTTTTTTTTTTTTTTTCTCTGCAAAACAAAAACCGTAAAACCCAACACGGACATACAAAAAAAAAAAAACAAACCTTACGACTTGAAGTTAGCTTTAGCTGGAAACTAGATATTTTCCTCAATGTTTCTAGTTTTCCGAGATCACACTAAGGCATGACAAAAAAAGCATACACATGAGAAAAATCCTTCCTTTCTATTCCTGATTTGCCCAGATCGCACATAGTCACGAGGTAAAGAGCATACGCAGAAATGAAAGGTATAGATCCGGTAATAAAAAACATAGAGCTAAATAAACTGAAATAAACAGAGAGATGAATAGCTAGAACTGCAAATAAAGACTGTATACCTCCAGATCTTAAAAATGATGTAGCTAGGGCTACCAAAAACCTTTTCTCGTGAAGTGAAAGGGATTCCTCACTGGAATAGATGCTCCTAACACAATAGAGGAGTCCTCTTGGCCCGAAAGTAGTCAGAAACAATAGATCTAGGAAACGACAGTCAGATGCAATTGTACCGGCTTCAGATTTGGATCATCAATGGATGTGACCCTCAAATCGCTCTGATACCATGTAGGAATTTACAGGGTAAGTTCCTCAAATAGAACACCAGGTAACCGTTCATGAGAGAAGCTTATGTAAATTTTCATTCTTTTATTAATAAATTTCCTGAAGTGGTTGCGTTGGCTCAGGTCGTGGACTATTTCCCTCTTTGAGGGTTTTAACCACGTCAAGAATACTGGAGTATTAATCTATGATCTATTTGTGAGTGGTGTCCTTTGGTGTTCTGTTTGAGGAACTTACCCTGTAAATTCCTACAGGCTCGAATTCATAAGTTGTTAGGATCGATGGCCTAGTTTTCAGTCTACCCTAGGCTGCAAAATTTTAAACTTATCTCTTGGTGGCACATCCCTTGTCACAAGTGGTAGCTGATCATAAATTATAATAGTTCAATTTGGTATGCCCATTTGTCCAGCCTTTAGTTGTAGTGGGTGGATCTTTATTTGAATGTACTGGAACATTCCCTAAGCATTGAATCGAAATTAATGGTGACTCTGGATGCCCACAATTATGAGGATTTTGGCTCTACAATGGCCTTTTCCTATTAATCAGGCTCATGGATTAATGGTGAGTTATATTTAATGGTATGTTGGGATTTTGTTGGTAGATATGAAGTTTGTTTCATGCCTGAAGAGTGCCATAAGGGTGGTGGTAAGTTTGTTTTAGTTTCTTTGTGGATGTCCGTGACAATGGTGGAGCAAAAAAATTTCACAGACCTTGGCTCGGAGAGCAGTGCCTTGGATCATGATGTTGCTAAAGCCCTTCTTGATTCCTGTTAGAGGTATGATGACATGGGTGATAGATAGTGGCAGTTGTTTCAACTGTTAATGGAGGAAAAACTTCTCTATCATCTCAACAATATAGAAAACTCCATGAATGTCTTTAGGGATGAGATTGTGGCTCTCAATGCCGGGGTTGCTACACTTGAAAATGTCATTGTTGGAAATTCTTATTTCATCTTGAATGGTGCTCGCTTTGGATTTTTCCAATGAAGAAGGTTTTTCGTTTGCGTGGAGAAGATTACCCTAGAAACGAACACAACTGTCGATGGTTAATTTGGAGGCCTTTTTTTGTTATCACTCTGTTTTAATGTTACCAATGCAAGTTTTGTTTGATCTTGGGGACCTTTTTGTATAATATATAGTTATAATGACTTTAGAATATGTAGGAACGACGACAATTTTTATGCTTTTTTGAAACAAGGGTTGTCATAAAATACCAATGAACAAAATGCATTCAACTTCTTTAAGGAATTTGACCCAAAATACAATGTTTATTAATACAAAATATAGTTGTCTTTAAAAATATGTATATCTTGTGTGTCTATGTGTTTGAATCCTCGAGGAATTGTTCAACTCAATAGCAAATCTCAAATCCATTACAACACAAAAAAATTCATCATTCACTTACATGAATTAAACTTGGGTTCGAGAATAATGATCATTCCTCCCAACTACCTAAAATAAATCCAATTAATGATTTTTTTAACAATTATATTAAAATTTCCCTGATGGGGGTGTGTTTAGAAGAATCGAGAGGTTTTGACCTCTGTGCCTACCAACCTCAAGGGTATTATTTGCATTGAACGCAGGGGGGTGGCATGGCCACCCCCATGCATGTATCCATATGCATATGGGCCAATTCTAGAAATTTCCATGCATAGTATTGGTTCGTAGCAGGCGGGTGAAGAGTAACATTTTGTGTCTTTTCCAGTTAGGGGTGCATTAGCTCCTCTTCTCACCAAGGTTTTCAATGATCATGCAATGGTGTTTAGGCATGATGGGAGGGGAGTGCATGTGCCCTAATGGAGGTATGTGGTGCCTAACACATAGAAGGAGCTCACTGCAATTGAGCTTCCATTCAAAATTACAACCCTGGGTTATCAACAATTGTCTTCCATAAGCATAATATAGGTGGGAAATAAAGCTATAAACTAGAGGGAGAATAGAATGATGTGCACTCAAAGAAGGTATGTGTGTTTACATAAAGAATTATTAATTTCATGGTTGTCAAAAATACAGGGGGTCCGTCAGTTCCATCTTCATAGATTTATGTCTACCTTATTTCTTTTAATTTAGTTGTCTTGTGACTAGTCTCTTGGTTGTGAGTCAAGTTTCCTTGTATATGGTGGATATGAGGAGGGTGGTAGACCCAAGGGAGATTTCATTTTCATTTAATATGCCCTTCTAGTATGCTTAAATTTGATTGTGGTATTTTGTCACTTAAAATTTGGTAGGCTGGTCATGGTGGTAGATTGTGGCGAAAGTCTTGAGGGTGGATATAAGCAGTTGTGTTTAGTGTGTGGAGAAATTTTAGATAGAAGAGTCTTTTTATAGGGTATTGTGTGGAGTGCCTTAAAGAAGGCTCACCCTTCTATTGTTGTTTCCCAAGATAATTAACAAAGACTCTCTAAAGGTTTTTGTCCCCAAAATTTGTATGGGTTTCTTGTTTTCTAATGACCACAACGCAATTCTCGATAATTTGCTAGCTTTGACCTTTGTTACTCCAAGGACTCCTCATAGTTTTGGTGTTGTTTTATGTGGGTTCTAGCTCAATATTTTTCTATGAGTCATTTGGCTGGTTGATAACTCTTAGAAATTGTATTGTGGTGTTATGGCCCACCTGGCTCTCTGGATGGACATTGGCCTCATCAGGCAATAGACAGATGCCAAGGTCGCATTGTGGTGAGTGTGGTGTGAATTGACATTGTAGGTGCACTCTTCAACTGAGTTTCTTCAAACTCTTGACCACCGACAGTGACTCCTTCAGCGTTAGGCATCACCTTTGTTGGCCAATCACCATGCAAAGGAAGTGAATGAGGAGCCGTTGAGGAGGGGGGGGGGGGGGGGGTGGTTGAGGCCCCCAAGGGTTGAACCAAGAACAACAATATGCCATGGATGCAACACAATCTTTTCAATCCACAATCCTTGAAGATATTAGAAACGAGATGTTGCATTTGGAGGCAATGGTCGTAGGGGATCAACCCACATTGTCGGACACTGAGCTACTTGAGGAATTCAAATAGCATATTACAAACCCAAGACACATTAGAGGTCTTTGTAAGAAATATCTCTAGGCCTTCTTCCTATATTGGAAAATTAAAACATTAATGGATCAGATTTTAATAGAAAGACAGGTTGATTAGTATGGCATATTTGATCACTTGGATAATGTAAAAAGAGAGCAACATAATATATGTTTTCACATGGAGAGAATGGATAACCAGTTGGCTAAGATCAAGCGACAAATTCCATGTTTGGCTATGTCAACTACAACTCCAGGTTCTAGTGCTTAGGATCCTGAACCTATTAACTCTTTGGACTGATGTGTTTGATGTTGTTTGTTGGTTTTTTTTGTTATGATAGGTTTATAGACTCTTTAGTGTTGCTGCTACAACTATATCTCTTTCAGTGTTGGACATGTTACTTCATAGACAATTGGTTAAAAACTTTGTTTCCGATTGGACAGGTTAAGACTACCTGTCGTAATGTTGCACGATAATGCTTAATATATTGATATAATTATATTTTGATTTTAGTTATATAAAAAAACACCCAACTTACAAAAATAATTATAATAAAATAAAATTAAATATGATATCTATATCTATATATATATAATATATATTTCATGGATTTGTCTAAATAAATTGAATCAAAATATACAAAACATAAACTTGTATGCATATGAATATATATAGTGGTTATTGAGTTCATGGATTTGTCTAAATAAATTGAATCAAAATATACAAAACATAAACTTGTATGAATATGAATATATATAGTGGCTAAATGTCAAAAGGGAGATTGTTTGCATTAATTAAGTATAGTTCGAACTCATTAATATAAATTATGAAAAAAATCAATAGTACTTAATTATTCATAATATTTTAATTTACAATTTATAAATTATTTTGAAATTTTAATCAATAAATCATAAAGATTCTTTACTTTGTCATTTCAGATTCCAATTCAGGGTGACATTCAAAATGAATAACCGTCTAATTGGGTATAATTTAATATTTTTTAAAGCATTTCAACATGGTTGATTTCTTGTTAAAATAATTGTATTTTATAGTTATCGTGAACGCATACATATGTTAAAATTATGTACTCTAAATTATTATCTTAATTATAATTATTAAAGATGTATTTGCATGTTTAATAAGAATTATTAAATTATTAAAATATATCATTATTGATTTACGATTTTTTTTAACTGTAATGAATAGGAACACTGTGTCGTCTAATAAAGAAGTTGGTATATTAAAATTTCATTTCTTTTAAATAATTTTATGATATAAATGATTATACATAATTTTATATGGTTTTATAATTAAATTTAATAAATTTATATTTTAACAAATTCAAGCTATAAATGGTATTTTCTTGTGAACTCAATATACTGCCGGCAAATCTGACATTTTTATCTTAAAAATGCTTCACATTTTTAAATTAAATTGCGTTAAGTTAATCATGGCATCACTTCAAAAAAAAGTTTAGAAACAGAAAAAACTACATCTTTGAATATGACCAAATGTAGAGGTTTCTTCAACAACTTTCAACATAATAGAACTCTAATAAAAATCATCTTTTTAGTATAGTACAACCATATGCTTTATTTTTTGAATGTATATAATTTGTGAAATCTAAATTATCTCTAATCATAAGATTAATAGTTGCAACGCAGCGTAATTTTTACTTCTACTACTAATTAATTGATTAAGACTATGTTTTTTTGTGTAATGCTCATATTTTGTCGTATTTCGGGAATTTTGTTATTTACGTGATTGCATCTCCATATTCCACACAATGAAAGCTACCTTCGCATAGTTTTGTTCCACACCTTCGTACTTTTCATAATGAAAGTCATCTTTGCATATCTTCATCTACACTTCCACACTTTGCAGGATTTCCTCCTCATTTTGCACAGTGTGTTATGAGCAATGTTTTTAAAACCTGAACCAGTGACCGGACTGGTCCACCTAATGAACCGGTTTACCGACTGGAACCGGTCGAACCGGGATTGGTTAGGTCTAAACGAATCGGTTTTAGAAAAATACATTGTATAATTAATTTTTAATGAAACAAAACTATTTTTAAGATCTAAAACCATGATTCCAAGCTAGTAGACTCAAAATATGCAAAGTTTGCTCATTTATATACCATGTAAAGGTGATTATATCAAAATGTCACCGAGTGCAATACATATCATCAACAAAATAGTAAAATACATAAGCAATGAGGCTCTAAATGGCCTATAAAGTCCAAAAACAATGTTGCAAGCTATGAGGCCATTGGCCTACTACAAGTCTATAATGTACACATGACCAATCATCAAGTTCATCACCACTACTAGACACAGGCCATTGGCCTACTACAAGTCTATAATGTACACATGATCAATCATCAAGCTCATCACCACTACTAGACATAGGATCATCATCAGGAGCTACATAGACATCATCTGGTTCAGAGTCTGAGGATGCCTTAGCTTGATCTGCAACTTGTGATGTGGCGCATCGCTATTGATCCGTCTTATGTATGTTGTTGTGTGAGTTGAATCTTTCAGTCGTTCTTATGTGTCTTGTTGCATGAGTTGAATCTTTCAGTCGTTATGATGTTTGCGACATGTCGCTTTCATTTACAACTTATCGTGATAAGCCCTTTTCCTTGTTTCAATTTACTTGATATTGAAGTTTTACTTTCTTGTGAGGTTGAGATTTTTTGAAAGTTTAAGTAGCTTGCAAAATGCAACATTTGCAAATTCTTTTCCTTTTGCTCCCTATCATAAGGATTGGAGTTTTCAATCTTTCATTTACATGTGATCTGATGCACATTATTGAAAGTTCCAAACTTGTTTCTTTTGCTTTGTGACTCTTATGGTCTTATTGCACCTTTATTGATACCCAAAGCTACATCATTGTGCAACGTGTTGTGGTAACTTTGAACTTCAAAACTTGCAAACTTTGTGCCATAGGTTGATACAAAAAATCAAAAGATAGAGGCAGTTGATCAAATGGCATAGGCTTAAAAGGTTCAAAGTCTAGGAGATTTTCACCTTGTCATAAGTATTAAAAAGTTAAAAGCTTCGATGATGCATGCCATATTACAAAGATGGAAGGTTGCCAAAAATTAGTGAATGTTGCTGGGACTAGCAAGTTCTAAGTTTAAGTGACATGAAAAGTGTCACAATGAGAGTAACTTTCGAGGAGGTGTGTCAAAGCTTGAAAACTTCAACAAAAGACTTGAGGTGAAGATAAAAGAGGGACTAATAGATGGAAAATTAAGGCTTAGCAACACTCCACAAATTTCACAAGTCATAAGCTCAATGCCCAAAAGGCTTTAAACAACACAGGCTAAATATCTAATGTGAAACAAGGAGCTTGTAGGTAAAATGTAGTTGTCTCAAGATGTAGGTGGACTTTAAGTGGCAATGGACATTGATTCCAACTCAAGCTTGTTTCATTTGAGTCACAACCTCTACGAGATGCACATCTTGAAAGTTTGATGTTAGTTGAACCAACCTAGCTCATTCACATAAACATTATATAGTAACCGATTGGTTTAGGATGGAACTGACCGGTTTGAATACAAACTTGTCGGTTTCAAACCAGCCAGTTTTGTCCTAAACTGGTTGGTTAGGGCCAAAAATCTACCACATCGCCTTCTTGACCGAGTTTTTCAGCTAGTTCCAACCGGTGGCCTTGCTGATCAGATGGTTTGACCGGTTACCAGTTAGGAAGGCCAGTTTTAAAAACACTGGTTATGAAGGCTATGCATCTTTGTGTGGGGCCTACATTTTGTTGTTATTCGAGAATTCTTGCATTTCCACAACTTCTTGTTATTTACGCATATGCACCAATATATCACATGAAATGAAAGAAACCTTCTCATATCTTTGCTCTGCACCTTTGTGCTACACATAATGAAAGCCACCTTGGCATAGCTTCGTTCGCACTTTTCCACTCCACACTGTTTTTACACTACGCACAATGAAAGCTTTATCCACATCTCTGCATTCTGCACAATGTGTTATTAAGGTCATGTCTCTTTTTCTGAGGCCCACATTTTGTCGTTATTCGAGAATGCACACATTTTCACAATTTGTCATTATTTTTGTGTCTGCATCTCCTTATCCTGCATAATGAAAGCCACATTCACACAACTCTCCTTTGCAACTTCGTACTCCGAAAAATGAAAGCCATTTTTGCATAGCTTCATTAAATTAAAATATTAAAACATATAATTCCATAATTCAATGACGGATCAAAGCCAACAACCATAATTTTGAATATTGTTTTGCAAATTATACAATGTTCGGTTCTCAAAACTATGTTCTGTGGCACTGAGTGCAGAGATGCAGTTTTGCGAAGGTACAAAAGGAGCAGAATGAAAGCTTCTTTCACACCTCCACATTAATTGTTTTAAAGAACAATGTTGTTCAGTTGAATTTGATAATTAATTGAACCTATATTGCTTTGTATTGCTAACTTTTTAATTATTTTTTAACTTTATCATTGCTTGCACTTTCCACAATCAAGAGGTAGGTGTACAATAAAAGTATACAGGGGTTGGGGGCATGGGAAGTTTGTAAATGAAACAACCTATCAATTGTTCTGAACAAGCTTATTAAATATTGAGAAAGAATTACCATAAAGTTTGAAAGATGTTGTATGTTTCAATTATTTAAAGTTGTGCAAAGTGCGGATATGCGGAGGAAGATTTCATTTTGTTTCTTTTTCACCTCCACACTCAGAGCCACTGAACATAGTTAATAGTTGTGGGTTAATTTGGAATGTATCCGTAGATGTGAAGCATTACAAATTCAATTTTATGTTGCTTTCTCTGCAAGGATAGTCGCTACATGTTTATGGCTATGCTTCTTTGTGCAGTAATCACATATTGTGGTTATTCGAGAATGCGTGTATTTCCGCAATCTATCATTATTTCCGTTTGCACTTCCATATCTTTGCATAGCTTCATTAAAGTAAAATATTTGAACATATAATTTGATAATCCAGTGATGGATCAAAGCCAATGAACATAGTTTTGAAGGTTGTTTTGTGAATGATCCGATGTTTGGTTCTCAAAACTCTGTTCGATGGCACTGAGTGTGGAGATGCAGTTGCGCAAATATACAAAAGGAGAAAAATGAAAGCTTCTTCCACACCACCACATTAATTATTTAAAAAAAAATATTGTTCGACTAAAATTGATAGTCACTTGAACCTATATTGTCTTATATTGCTAACTTTTTAATTATTTTAAAGTAATTATTTTAAACTTTATCATTTTGGTTAAAGTTATCTCTTCACCGTGATAATAGCACAAGGATCTATCCTTGATAGTTTTGTTGACTGGGCCATTGGCGTATCTCTCTTTGAGTATGTTCATGATTTGATTCTCACCCTATGAGTGACCTGAGTTGAAGATTTAATAAACAAAGGTATTACAGACTCATGTGCTGGTGTGTGTTCTGTGTGATTGAAATAATGGATCGATCAGATTGCCAATACACAGAAATTTTGAATGGAAAGACAACAGAGAAATACAGTAGTCAATACTAGACACAAACAATTTTTAATAAGGAGTTCACCCTAGTCTTCAGGGCTACATCTCCGGTCCAGCTTCAGTGGTGGCCTTGTTTTATTGTGTCTCTAAGCAGAGAATTACAAATGCAGGGACTCAATATGAGTTCTCCTAAAGCAGATTTTGCTTGGCAGGGTGGTTCTTGGATTCCCCAAGCCACTTGGAGTGCACAGACTCTTATTCTTCCTACCTGCCCTACGACTCTCGGTCTACAGTGGAAAGAGCCAACTGTGATGCTCAATTTGGACAGATTCCTCTATGGGAAGGCTTGATTCTTCAAGCTCTTTGGTGCTCGATGGTGCCTGTGGTCAGCTCGGCCCTCTGTCTCCTTTGCTTGGCTTTACTACTCTCTATGCTCAGTCCTCCTCTCAGGGTTCACTGTTCACTGTCTCTCTTGGTTGCTTGGAATCTTCGATATGAATCTCTCTTCTAATCTCTCGTTCATTGTCTTTGCTCATGGCTTTAGCCATTTGACCTCCATGTCTGTTCGTTTCCTCTCCTTCCTGCGTCGATTTTCCTATCGCTTGTGTGCTTGGAATTCCCTGTTTGGCGTCAGCATAATGCTTAGGAAGTAGCCACGTGTCTCCATCGGAACTGCGCTAGCCCGCTTGTTGATTCATTTCTTTCTCCACCATGGCAGTCAACAGATTCCAAATCCTCTTAAATCACGGCTTAATCCCTTGTCAATTCCGCTCTGTCTATCGGGCACAATCTCAGCCGTCCAATCTGGGCTCCTCCAGATCCAACGTCATTCGCACGTCGAGCGTGGTTGACTTGCTTGACCGATAACACGTGATCACGATGGTTTTTCACTCTCCTTCGCTGACACGCGTCGATCGCTGATTGTGATCGCTTCGCTTTCTCCAAAACTGCTTACCTTTCAAGGGCATCCCGATCAAACCACCAGTTTCCAGGCCATGGGTCCCACCGTCGTACGTTGGCGCTTTTTACCTTTTTCCGCCTGCGGTCCCCTTGCTCCCAACGTGACCAAGCGCTTAAGCTCTACCATTTTGGCCCTGTTTTCCCAGTGAACGCGCATCGAAAACCAGCTCCTTTTCCCAATCCAGGGCTCCCAGGGGCTATTTTGACCTCTTGCACAGTCTCCATGGGCCTCGGTCAGCGCGCTTTGACCGAGGTCCTCGTCGTTCCACGCCGACTGCCATGGCCACTGGTTCAGGGTGTTTTCGACTGTGGTTTGGATTCTTCAAGGATTTGTTCGACCTGTTTTAGTCACGGTTTTATGACAGTCATTTGTGGATCCGATTCGGATCACGACCTCCCAACTGAAAGGATTTTGGACCACCAAAAGTTGGTTTTCTTCAAGCATCGACTAAGTGAGGAAACTGCTGTCTCACTTGTCCAATCTCAATCCACTTCGCACTGCTTGGTTTTGAACCTTTAAGCCCAATCCTAAGATATTCTACCTGTCCACTGCACGTCGTCCTCACCTTTCTGTCCAGTACTGTGTCTTCCTGCAACTCATTAAGGTATTCAGGTAGTAGGTCATCAACAGAAGGTAATTGACTCTTCTCTTCAGGGTCCTCAATCATTGAAGGCTCAAACAATCTCAAGCAATCTGTGTTCACGACTGAGTAGATGTGCATGTAAGCTGGCAGATCAAGGCGAAAAGCATTCTCACCAATCCTCTCAAGTATCTTGAAGGGTCCATACTTGATAGGTTTTAGCTTCTTACCTTCACCTTACATCCTGTCCTTACTGATATACAACCAAACTTGGTCTCCAACTTGAAAACTATGCTCCAACTGATGCTTGTCATGCCTAGCCTTGTACTTGGCCTGGCTCTTTTCCAACTGTTCTTGTCCTGCCTGATGGATCTCCTGGATCTGTTCAATGAACCTAGTTGCCTTGTCCACATCGCTATGTCCATCAACCCTGGTATCTTTACCCAAGGGATACCTTGGTATGAAACCAAAACAGGTCTCAAAAGGAGATCTCTATGTAGAAGAGTGTTTGGCTCTATTGTAAGCATGTTGCACATAACAAAAATGCTCATCCCAAAGCTTAGGATGTTTGCTGCAATATCCTCTCAGTAGCTGGATCACTGTTCTGTTAACTACTTCTATCTGGCCATCTGTTTGTGGATGAAAAGCTGTGCTTTTCTTTAATTTGGTGTCCATTAGTTCCCACAGACTTGACCAAAACTTCCCCACAAATCGTGTGTCTCGATTAGATATAATAGAAGTGGGTAATCCAAAATGAACCCATACATGTTCAAAGAACAATTTCGCAGTTTGTTCAGCTGTAATATGTTTGCTACAGGGTATCAAAATACACTTGTTGCTAAACCTATCCACAACAACATATAGATAGTCATGGCCTTCTCTAGATTTAGGCAGTCCTCCCACGAAATCCATGGAAATGCTTTCCCAAGGGTGAGAAGGAACTAGTAAGGGAGTGTATAAGCCTAGTTTTCTATTGCTGGGCTTGCTTTTCGCACACATAGAACACCCCTTTACATATCTAGAAAATGTCTCATTCATTTTCGACCAATAGCAGAGCCTTTGCAGCTGTGCAACTATTTTACTTACCCCAAATTGACCTGATATCAGAGAAGTGTGGGCTTCCCTAATTATCTTTACTCTTTCAGTTTGTGGAATGCAGAGTTTCCCACAATGATATAAGAGTCGGTCCTTCACATGATAGTCCAATTCTTCCACTCTTTTACCTTGACTCAAAGTTGTAGACACATCTTTAAAGTCCATGTCTTGAGCATACTGTTCTATGTAGCTTTCATGCAGCACATAATTATGCTTAAGTATGGTAGATGCATTTATAATGGGTCTAGATAACATATCTGCAACCTTATTATGTATGCCCTTTTTATATCTGATGACTAAATGAAACTGTTGTAGAAATCCCATCCATCTGTAATGTCTGATTGCTGAAATTTAGTTTGGGAGTGTAGGTATTGAAGTGGTTGATGATCAGTATGTATTATTGTTTCTTTGCCCATTAAGTAATGTTTCCACTTTTTCGCACTCTGAACTAATGCATACAATTCCTTATCATAGGTAGGATAGTTAACTACAACAGGATTGAAAGTCTCAGAATGATAACATATGGGTTTATCATGCTGTGTCAACACTACTCCCATGGCATAGTCATTGGCATCAGTTTGGATCTCAAATGGTCTTTGTAGATCTAGCAGTGCTAGTACAAGTGTTGTACTAATCTTTTCTTTCAAGGTGTCGAAGGCTTTCTGCTGTTTGCCTCCCCACTGAAACACCTTTTTCAATCCTGTCAAAGCATGTAAGGGAGCTACAATTGAGGAAAAATTTGAAATGAACTTCCTCCAATATTGTGCTGCTCCTAAGAAGCTTCTCACTTTTGTAGCAAACTAGGGTTTAGGCCAATTCATAATGACTGCCACTTTAGAGGGATCTATTTTCAATTGACCTCCCCCTACTATATGACCCAAATAATTTAGAGAGATTTTCCCAAATTCACATTTGGAGAGTTTAACATAAATTTTTTCTCTTCTCAAAACATCTAATGTCTGCTTAACATGCTTTAATTGTTCTTCCCATGTTTTACTAAAAATCAGAATGTCATCCAGATACATAATAACAAAATCATCAAGAAAAAGTTTGAGTACATCATTCATTAATCTCATGAAAGTAGCAGGAGTATTAGTTAAGCCAAAAGGCATAACCAACCATTCATACAATCCCTACTTTGTTTTGAAAGCAGTCTTCCATGCATCTTTCTCTACAACTCTGACCTGATGGTATCCACTGTGAAAATCCAACTTGGTGAAGTAAACAGCTTCCTTCAATTGATCTAAAAGATCATCTATGCAAGGAAGGGGATAATAATTTTTTATTGTTATCTTATTCAATGCTCAGTAGTCAATGCACATTCTCCATGAGCCATCTTTATTTCTCACCAAGATGATGGGTGACCCACATGGGTGACGTGCTAGACCTGATGAAACCTTTCTCGAGCAACTCCTGCACCTGCTTCGTGATTTCAGCATTCTCTAAAGTAGACAACCTGTACATCCCAATGTTAGACAAAGGAACATCTTGCTGCAAAATAATATCATGTACTATTCCCTTTTTGGGTGGCAGACCTTTAGGTTCTTGAAATAAGACATCATACTCTGAAACAATCTTTTCTATGTCAACTTGTTGATCAACATTACAGCCCCCAAATATATTGGTCTTATCAGGTGTCTTTTCCTTTACAACTGTTGTATAGGTAAATCCCCTCTACGGATAGAGGCGATCCCTACTAGCCCAACAGGGGTCTAGCAACAATCGAACAATGCTACACTGCAG